>KV749718.1:0-22534 GCA_001692915.1 Glonium stellatum
TCCACGCCACTCCAGTCCAAATAGATCACTGTAAGATGTGTAGGTAACAACAAGTCTCAAAGGTGGAGTAGGGTTTAAATTGTGGGGTACGGTGCTGTGCCATATGCTGTGCCATATGCTGTGCCGTATGCTGTGCCGCATGTTGTGCTGCGTGCTAAAGATGACTGACTGGGTTAGGATTTAGCTAGGCCAGATAAGATAATGAGGTTTCTTCGTTATTAGTTGTAAGCAGTTAACGCTAGGCTGCAAGTTTATCTCCTTCTAAGCCTTAGAGATCACTAGCCCTAAAGTTTCAGCAGCTAAATTTCCAATTTTCCAAGCATTGGAACTATACTATGATAAAATCCGTAAAACTTATGATTAGAAAACATGGCTGGAGTTGTTGCTACTGCGTCTTATGATGCCAGAGACAATAGTTTTATACATTAAATGACGATAAGACCCCCGTTTACAATCACATACCTGTGGCGCTCAGGAGCCACAGTGAGCACCCGTAAATTCCATTCCGGGAACTCTAGACCTTTGGCTGCATATACTGAATGGCACTTCACAATACCCTTTCTAGCTCCGGATCCAACTTAAAAGCCTTTCTATACCACACCACCGCCTCTCCACCACTCCCCCCATCCTCCAAGCATCGCGCAATCTCCAGCGCCTTTTTCCCCCTCTCCTCCATGCTTAACCTCCCATACAACCCCTCAAAATCAAACTCCTCCTCCCGTTCAAACATAATGTCGGTCCTGAGCAGGTACTTCACGCCCTCCCGCAGCACTTCCCCATCATGAAACAACGAATCCCGAAACACACTCGCGGCCCCAATCTCCGGCTGCACCGCACCCAGCACGACGAACCCCCCCTCGGATACCGCGGAACCGGCCCGGTCCAACACGCGGGTCGCCCCGCCGGCAGCGCGCGCCACGCCGTTCAGGTAGATGTTGACCGTCAGGAACGACTGCGCGTTGACGGACGCAAGGCGGCGGCCGTCCACGTGCGGGGCGAAGGCGTCGCCCGGCGCGTATTTGCAGAAGCGAAAGTGCGGGTTCAGCTGTGTGGGTCTCCATGTGCATTGCTCCTCATCCGCTATGGTGGTGTTGGCGTAAAATGGTTCGAGGCGGATCCAGAGGAGGCGCGCGAGGTCCTCGTCCTCGAAGATGTGGCGGAGGCGGGTGGAGTAGGCGGCGCTGGTGGGGATCACGGAGGGGTCGTACTGGTCGATTATGGATTTGCATTCTTCTGGGTTAAGGAGGTTGGAGATGATGTGGACGAAGTGTGAGGATGTTTGGTTGGGGAGATCGAGACAAGATAGTGTTGGTGTCATCGTAGGTGTTCAAGATAGTTATTCTAGATCTTTTACCTCTATTACATGGAATATTAGCTAGCATATCAGCTTGCGTGGTCGCTGAATATATCAAGGCTGAGGTGCGCCGTGGCTTGCGTCGCCAAGGCTAACGAGGCGTAGTCATACATAAATGAGTCAACCTACTACACCCCTTTACACCGGGAGTCACCGGTCTGTCTTCAAGTTAGTGATTATAATCTAGATTGTTGGTTCGCCACCTTAGCAGCTACATTAGACGTGGTTTTCGTTCAGTATTAGCGTTAGCTGGCAGCCGCAACGATAGATGGCTAAGCGCCATGGAAACGTCATGCGCTGCTGCCTGCGGGTAGAAATTACTCGAAATTGTTATGATACGAGAGAAGAATCTATTGTGGAGCATGAGTGGGAGGGTGCATTTCTCGCGTAATATTGCGATTAAAATATATAAAAGTTCCTTTAAACTCCAGCTTATTACATCTCAAGTCTTGACCTTTCCAGCGCTATTCTAAGGTCCTCTGCAGAAGAGCTGCTCTGTAACTGGATTGCAGGAACTGGACCTTCAGGCCAAGTTGGCCCAGCACCTGCAGGTGAAGACCATATATCATAATCATTAGGTACTTGGGATGGGATGTAGGGCGGGTTGTTCGAGTGGGGGATAACGGAAATGCCGGGCGGATTATAGCGTGGAGCCTGCGGTGAGGAATAAGGCCCTGGAGGTGCATAGGTGCGATGCTGCAGAGTAGGAGGTATGTGCGCGTATGCTTGTGATGGGGCAGAAGGGTTCCATGGTTGATTTTGTGGATTGGGTGATGGAGTATAGTATTCTTGTGAAGACTGATGTAAGTTGGATTGGGCAGCTATTACTGGAGCTGAAGGTGCGAAATCATTCCCTTTGACACCCAGGCTCAATGCAATAGCTAGCTCTAGATCGGCTTGCTCTGCAGGCGAGATATTTTCAGCTCCAGCAGATTCGGCCAAAACTTCATCTCGGCCTAACTCTTTGCTTTTAGAGTCGACCGAGGCTGCCTGATCCCGGCTATCTTCTTCCTCAAGGCTGGCCGAGACCGGGCTTTGAGATAACGGTTGTGTTGAGAGTTTTGTGGGAGATTTGTTGGTTGTGCCCCTCCTCAAGTTTGCAAGTGATAGCTTATAAGGGATTCGGAGCCCAAGTCCCATTGTAGCAGGTGGATCTCCTGAAGGCGGCGCGCTTTTTGTACCAGATTCAGCTCTCTGGGAGTCGAGTGATGTCCTCGGCTTGTCAGAGTTCCAAGCTGCTTCTTCGTTTGTTAAGAGGCTTCCAAGTTCTGTAGAGCTATGAAGGTTAGGTTGAGATACACTACGGTTATGGGTAAAGAATCCCAGGGTGCGTCCTCCAGGCCTTTCTGGAACCGGTGGAAGCGGCTTTAGATTACCGCTATTCAGTTTTGGCGTCATCCTTGCAGATTGTACAGGATTAGCCTCTGCAGATTTTGTTAGTCTAGCCTTACCGCCTGGATTGCTTTTTAGTAGACAACATACGCTTTTGTTCCTCCTCTAACATGAGAGCTCGTGGAAACCCGCTTATTGGGAACGATTTGTAGCTATCGCGAGCTTCATAGGTAGTACGAAAGTATAAACTGATTGTAACCCTGGCGTTCTTTGATGAAACATGAATATCAAGTGGCCCCAGATCAAAAGTGGCTAGCTTAATCATCCTGCTAATAACAGTTTCACTTAGTTCGATCTAAAGCAATGTCAGTACTCAGTTGCAGTTGCCTGACGAAAACAACCACGCATCACTGCGGTTGCACATATTAAGTAACATACCCTTTTCATTTGAAAACTTCTATCATGCTCGTTGATCTCAAAATATGGTCGAAAATCTCGTTTTTGCTGCATTTGGAAAAATTCACCGAGTGCGCGTAGGTAAGGAGAATCTTCTTCAAATCGGCAACATATTCGTCCTAAGAATAAAGGTTAGCCGATTCCACTTTCTGAAGACAACAGACAGCTTACCGGCACAGGAATAGCGGTTGGAAGGCTCATCACGCGTCGCTGATGTTCGGTCATAATAAAAAGAGCTTGCGATAAGTCTGTATGCGATCTTCTGGATCTGGATCTTCTCGTTGGTAAATGACAGGGATGTTATGGCATCCTCCTGAAGTTTATAGATCTGTTTCTTCTCATCTAGAGGAGGAGGATCATGGTTCAAGTTCGGATTGATTCTTATATAGCGACGTCTGTTATTGCTATGTTCCGAGTCGACTACGACCTTCACAAAATCGTTCCATGCAAGCTCGGCATTAAGGATATTATCAAAACGATGATGCTGTAATAGTGAGTAAGCTTGAGCTTGTATTGAACGATGAAGACAAGAGGAGCGAAATAAGCAGATAGAATCGGCATACCACAACTGTGAGAATTTGACGCCATTTCGAAAACACTTTACGATTCTTGGTATCCGGTTGCCGACTGCTAACGTTTTGCTCCCTTGATCTAAATATTCCTATTAGTGTATAATCATAGATAATCTTGGGATTAATAATACGCACGTCTGATTATTGGATGGCATTGACCGTTTGTGTCGTTCGATCTCAGGTGCTATTTGCTTCATGTTCTGGCCAGTTCCTACCGAGAGAAAGATGTCGGGATGATGCTGCGCAACGTCTCGCCAAAGCAGTTTACGTTCGCGGTGTGCTACTACTGCGGGATTGTTGTTGTAAAATGCACCATCGAAGTATATCTGTCCCGTGGCCTTGTGACGGAACGGTTTAAAAAATGGAGATGCAGCAGAAGTAGCAGCAGCAGCTTCCCAAACTTCAAGCTCAAAGGATGGGTTGTCGGGTCGATGAAAATCGGAGTTAGGATTGATTTCTCCACTGCGGCTATAGTTTGCAATCACAATAGCCTTCATTCCGATTTCATCGGTTGAGGTCACGGCTACCTTTATCTCGTTTCTCTTATCCAAGTCATGGGCTCCACCGAACAGTAGATCCTTCCCAAGTGATTTTTCGAGAGCGTTGTGAAGAGGAGTAGTTTTGTATTTACTCCCGTGATTGAGCCTTGCAGCATGGTCGAAACCAGGAATATTATGAAATTCCCGAGGGGTGAAGGCCTGATCACAAAGTTTGGTGAATTGCTCTATGCACTTTTCGACGGGCCAGGCCTTGACGCCCAGAGCTAAGGCGATAATGCCTCCAGTGCTGCGATGGCCAAGTTACTAACTAATTCTCAATAGCTTGGGTAAATTGTATTATAGCTCACCTAGTTCCAACAATGAGGTCGAAAAATTCTCTGATAGGTATCTTGTTGCCTAATTCCTCTTGAATGGCTCTGAGGACCTCAAGCTCAACAATTCCACGGATACCTCCACTATGTATAGTTAGCGGATTTGCGAGAGAGGCTGTTGGGAAGTTAGCAGGACTTACCCATCTAATGACAAAATACGGGAGCCAGCGTATTCTGGTTTGAATCGCACCACGCAAGGCTTTGCCCATCTTGAATCATCTGGATGTAGTGGACAGCTATTTAGCTCAAAGTTACTCTTGTTGTGAGCTTGACCAAATGATCTGACACATTTAGCGCATAAGATGTGGCCGCAGGGGAGTGGATGCTCCGGAATCTCCATGAGACAGCAGAAACAAGTGCAGTGGCTGATAAACCTCCGCGCGGATCCTAAGCCTTTATAGAAGCTGGTCATGTTCCGGGTATGCAGGTCAATGTAAGCTTTCTCATCTGGCGTTCCTTTGTCGGACAAAGCTAGAATCTCATTTTGTAGATTCTGAATATTTTCAAAGAGGGTATCGTTCCACTGCTGACCATATTTTAACGCGGAAAACGAAGACCGGTAATCTCCAGCGGCTATTATTTTTCCTTTATCATTTTGATGGCCTTTCGAAATGTGGCGCGATTTAACATTGACGCATCGGCCCTTTTCATTAGAAAAGCCGCACGGCCAAGACATATCGCAGAATTCCTCCAATGCGTTGTAAAAATACCTCTGATGGTGCTTGGCTAGCTCCTGAGCAAGTCCTGGTAACGGTTTTAGCTTGCAATATTACAGTTTATGAGAATCCTCTTACCTGGGCGGCCTCGGCAGTCTAGAAGAACGCAAGAAGCTACCATGGAGCTGAGCCTGTCGAATATCCATGCGCCAGTTTGATCTACCCACTGATTTTGTACCGCCACTGCAAGTTGCAGAATATGGCCGCCAAAGTCGAGCGGAATGGGATTGTGCTTGAGGGAAACTTCTATGAAGTCAAATGGTTTTTCTAGCTTACAAGAGAAATGGTCAAAAGCGGATTGAATGTAGATATTGAGCTGCGACGAGTTGGAGAGCATTCGAGCACTTTTCTTATCGTAGTAAGCTGCGTCGCAACGATCTGCGATAGTTTCATGTAGTTTGTGAATTTGTTCCCGTAGATGTCCGAGGCGATCTCTATTTGGAATGCGTACCACTCGGAAGGAAGAATAATAGCAACGAATGAGATCCTTCATCGACTCAATCCTAATGCCTTGACTGCGCCAAAAATAGGCGCGCCTTAAAAATTCTGGAGCTCCAATGAAAGGGTCAAGGGCTTGGGATACAGCTTTTAGCAGAGTTTCTGTAGCATGGCCAATATCCCACTCCTTCGGATCAACGCTTTGCTCGGTAGCGTTGACAACAATAATTGCGTGAGGCAGAGCTGGCTGATTGACGGATTTCTCTAATGAGGCCGAACCCCAGTCTAGAAGCAGTTGCAGGGACTCCTGAAATGTCCTGATTACTAGTCAGCTAGTCAAGATCGCACAAGAGCTTCAAAACGTACTTCGCATTCTTTGTGACGAACACAACAACATCGGAAAAAGTATATAGTAGCCTTGGGTAGAGTTTTGTTACGGCGAACGACCTGGTTCTTCTCTGATCTGTAGTTGCCCATTCTAGCTGCCGCAAGCGACTGTTGGTGATCCTATTAACTAGGTCTTTCGCACTCGCTCTTGATTTCCTCCATGCTATGCCCATCGGTTCTGTTTCGCCAGCATTGAGGCCTTCGCAATCAGCGTAGAGCATAGGCAAAGAACCGCCAGCAGTTGCGGGGTCCGCATATAGGTGCACATCCGCAGACGTAGGTACAGTATCATGTAGTGAAGCACCAACTACAGGGGAAGGATATGTTGGATCTGCTTGGGGATCGGCGCGGGTTTCTTGGTATTCGATGAGCATTTTGATCAAGGTACTCTTTCCAGCGTCTACGGCCACATTAGTGCTTTCAACAAACGAGAAGGTAGAGCTTTCATCGTTACTGACTTGTTTGGCCTACAAAGGAAACTAGTTGCGGGAATCTTACAGCAGACTCGGATCGTGTGCTGGCTGTCATGATTCGAGCGTAAGTTCCATAGTCTGCGAAGAACGGGCGACCCGTCGGGTCTCGTGTAATTCCTGAGCGGTCAGCTGGAAGCCTATAACCAAAAGTAGTTCAACTCACCAAACCATGTTGTCTTTTCATCCTCTTCATGAAGTTGCTGAAGTTTCCGCTGATCAACAGTCGGATCAAGAATTGTCTTTAGCCTTCTCGCAACATAATAATCATTTTCGTCGGTTTTTTCATGCAATTTGCGATCGCTTCCCAGCTTTTCCGGTCTATGGTGGAGGACAAGATCCCAACAGGTTTCGCAGAGACGGGCAGAGCAATCAACGCAGTAATGAACTACTTCATGAGGAGTGTTGCAGCGAAGGTCTTCGCAACCCGGTTGGGATCTTCTGAATGAAGCGGCGTTGGACATTATAGAATCTAGTTAAAAGAATTGAGGTATGTAAGTGGTCGTAGCCATGGATAAGTAATGACTATTAAAAAGATGTGGGATAAGAAGGGCGTCATCTGAACTGCAATAGGAATACGGCCTCTTTAACATGCCTGGTAATACTCAGCCTCAATATCCCAGGCTCCTGTTCCGTGCGGCGATGGCGCTGCTTCGCCCAGATGGCGTCGCTTCGCCCAGATGGCGTCCAAAGAGCGGGGCTCTCGATCCATGTCGATTCTCTAGGAGTTACAGCCTTGTCGGTGGCGTCCTGCTAAAATAACCTAAACGTGCATTAACTTAACATCATACCACTTATTTAGAGGCTAGCTTTCAGCTGCCGTTTTTCTTTCAGTATGGTCCGCCTTCTGTGCATCTTCGCGTGGGTATGTAGTCGCCGATACACCCCTCAACCCTTCCGATTCGAAAGGGGCTTGAGCGATTAGCGTTAGGTTATCCTGGGCGGCTAGGTTATTTGCAAGCATAACCCGTAAGATAGCCTGTGAGCATCTTTTGGCCCCTAAGCTTGGCCCAGGCTAGAATGCAGCATCTTTCCGTATCTTGTGGTTGATCCGTGAGAGGCTTTCTATGTAACAATAATCCTGAGGTTCTACTAATATTCTAATCAAATCTAGTGTGGGAGTCAGTCCAGGCTCATCACGAGCTGTGAAGGAGCGCTGAAGGCAGCACTTGGCATGGCCTGGGGCGGCTTTGGGTTAGTATTTCTTTACCGAAAACCAGCTGCAGAACTGAAGAGGAGTCGAAAGTTGGGAGCCGGTGAGCAATCGTCTCAGCTCTTTGTTCCAGAAGAGCCTCGTTCTTCGCCTTTTGGACCCCACCTTCAGGGTTTTGCCACCCATTATCGAGCTGCCCGTGGTACCGCAGCATTTTCCATGCACGGCAAATCACCGACGCTTTGCCAATATCTCTTGCAGGTATGCTGAAATCCAGACAGGCGAGGTGGTCAGCCTACCCACCTTAAGTAGGTAGTATGTTGGTGAGGCTCAGCAGTAGGTGGTAGGTGTACAAGGGGCACGTCCTGGTTGCTGGGCAAGAAATCGCTTGGCCAAAGTACCCACCAATGAGAACTCGATCGCGCGACAACGAATGACGTCCAAAACAACACTCGCCAGCGACAGCACTGCAGCTCCCACCACCTCTCATTAATCTGCGAGAGCTCTCCCACCCCACCATTTTCCTCCGTCACTCCTTCAACACCATCTCACTCGCATCGAAATGGCTCCGCGGAAAGAAATCGCCCGCAACGAGCCCGCCGTCGTCACGAACGGCGTTGCACTACCGCCGATTCGGACGTCGAGGCTCCCGCGGCATCTCCGTTTCCCTCTCCTCGTCATCATCAGCCTGAGTCTGAACGTGGCTGCCTTATCGATTGTAGCAGATGGTCTGGGATACGAACTGGGTAGCGTAAGCCGTAGCCGCAATGAGCCATGGCAGGTGGCTGCATATCTGGGCTGGAAAGTTGCCGAATTGGCTGTAGGATGGTATGGAAAATATGACGGTAAGCTTCAATCGCACTTCCCGACCTGTTGTGAATTCCCTAGATACAGGTACTGATATATTTGATGATGGACAGATCTGGACATCACCTGGCTCACTCTCCTAACCCACGCGCCGGTCCTTTACCTCCTCCAAACATTCTACTTCATCTCGCCCACAACGGCCCTCACAAACCTAGCCATCGACCTCGCCTCCGTCGCGCTGCCCACCAAGCTACTACGACCCCGCTCCGCGCTTCACAACCCCAACGCGCCCAAATCTGCCGTCCCAAACCGCAACATCATCCATAGCTTCCAAGTGATTCTCTCCACCACCCTCCTCGGCACCGCCATCTACAGCGTCGTGCTCTACACCGCGCTGAAAGCCGGTCTACTCACCTTCATGGTGACGCACTTCGACCTGCCAACCGTCGCGCCCGCACACTCGGTCTCGCTGATCCAGCTCGTCGCCGCCCTCTTCCCCGTCGGCTGGGCCGTCCGCGGCTTCCTGCTGGCGCCCTCGCTGGGCGTGCAAACGCACCTCGGCGATGCCAAGGCCTCCGCTTTCAACCCGGCCACCGCCTCTCTTGCCGAGACCCTGCGCCACAACGTATGGGGCTGGAGCAAGCAGACTAAGGTGCTGCTGACACGGACGGCTGTCGTGGCGGCTATGGTGGCGGCGAACACGACTGTGCGGGTCAGCGCGCTCGAGGGGACCGATGCTGTCGGCGCGTTGGGCTATGCTGGTGTTTGGGTGCTGGCGGGCGCGCTGAGCGCGGTTATGTTTGGGTGGGTCGGAGACGTTGGCGACGATGTTGTTGCCATTAAAGAACTTTGATGCGGGGAATGTGGACGAAATCAGATTCAGAAGTCGATCGCATCGCGTTTTGCGGGGTAATTCTGTGCTGTGTAAGCTGGGCCCTTACTTTGGTTCGCACCGGTTAGGATGGAGGTAGATCTTACTATCAATGGGTTCTCATGGCGAGAGCGATCTCAGCTTCGTTGGGAAGACGCATCTGGCAAGTCTGGAACAAATCTATTTCTTTTGCGGCATAGGGCATATGGAGGGTCTTTTCGGATTGGGGTTCTAGGGGGCGCTGAGACGGATTTGAAATATTCCCTTGTCGTGTGGAACGTTGGCTAGATATATTTCTACACAGAATATGAGAATTTGATAGCTAATTGGTCTAGCATGCGTATGATGTGGTGAGAAGTGGTATTGTTGCATTAGCGTGTGACCTAGGAGTTATAGGTTGGTAATGATGCGGCTGAAAGGAAAACAAGGAGCAAATCTATTCGATGGAACGTGAACGCATCTGCCGAACTTTCTCAACGTGTTAGTTGAATGGTCAAAGACACCGCTGCTGATTATCCTATGCCAGGTAAGCCATGTAATGCGTACTAGGATTCTCTAGTCTCTCTGTTGCCGAGCACTGATACGAGCAAGGGTGCTAGCTAAGGCGTTGCCAAGATCCTGTTAATATGCAGTATATCAAAAGCCAAGGTAGTAATGTGGGGTTCATTAAGGTACAGTGTTGACAGTTTAGACTATCGATGTTCTTGGAAGAGAGGACAGGCTTTTAACGGGTAACGTGACGTGAGATGGTAGGTCCATCAAAATGGTTGGCATTTCTAAGAAACTATGTGCTAAATTAAGTGGTGAATTGCTTCGCAGGAGACCTTCAAATACCATGTCTCTGGGTTGTTCTATACGATGAAGTAGGTGTCCTGGGCGGGAAAGAACGGTGAGGTATAGAGACGATAAATGGTTACGAAACGCCACAATAATTATGGGGGATTCTTCGATAAGGGCCAGGCAAGGGTGACTGATAGAAGAGCAACCTCCCAGATTGTGTACCTACCCCGCCTTGCATTGCGGCGCTGCCGATATTACGCTGATAGAGACACAAGGCATTCCGCACTGCTCCTCAGGTGACCTTTAGCGGGCGGAGTACGATACAATTAGGGAAGGCTATGAGAAACATAATCAGGAATGCAGCAAATGCTATATCCCACTGGCGTGCGAACGGAGGGGGCTGTCATCCGGCCATAGCGCGAGAGCAACCAGTAGATGTAGTATTAATTAAAGAAAGAGCTAGGAAAGACGCTAAACGTATATTTAGACTTTTAACACTAGCGATTGGGTATCTGCTGCCTCTGCCGTATCCTGCAGCTCATAGAAGGCGATGAGCTAGGGTTTGCGATAGAACCATCGATCCCACGGAGTTGAATGCGGAAGGAGGTTTTGATACTACTTGCTTTTCCTGGAATCCTGTAGTGGACAAGATATTTGAAATCAGGCCATTCTAACTGGAGGATCACACGAAGCCCTAGAAAAGGAAGGTCACTACTGGGGAGAGAAGTGCGTCCTGAGATATGATTTAGATAAGAAGATTTTGTATGAAGACGAAAGAAGTTCAGGGACATGTGCTACCGCATGGCGTCATACTTAAAGAGCTGGGGGTGCTGGAGCTAGACTTGAGCAACTGCTAACGAGGTTTGCCGATCTGCGCACCCCATCTTGCAGGTCTGCAGGTCAAGGGACTGCATTGGCTAGCAGGGGGCTACAGATCCTGCCGAGCGATCGTGAATAACTTCACGTTACAGAAGGTAGGCTGGTTCGGGCTAGCTCATACAAGTCGAGCTGCATTTTACTTGTCTCATAGCGTTTGCCAATGCACCTGTGTTCCAAGGTTGGCGGGGAAATATCTGGCAGCCGAAGAGCGGAAAAACATTTGAAGAATCCTTCTGCAGCTAAACTACTAGATTTCTTGAGCCTAAAGTGGACAGATCTGCTTTGGTCAAGTGAGAGGCGCAATACATGTACGACGCGGGGAGAGAAGAGGGTGTAGGGGAGCCTGAGTATATAGGTGGCGACTTAGTGACAAGGTTAGTAAAAATTCTAGCATACCATTGGCTGGAAGCGAAAAAGGCAGAATTGAGACGTAGAATTTGCGGCTAATTGCAACGAAAACCGGGCGATGCGGGAATGCCAATATGCGAGCGTCATGGAGCTGCTATATACTGCTTCTCGGTTACGGTTGAGATTGATATTGCGCATCTACAAGAGACTGAGTGTGGATAGTGGGAACAAGATTTTGCTGTATGCTAGAAGCTTGCAGACATCCCTTGTTCTTTCGCAATTTAAGAGTTACGTGTTGGTCGGAAGCTGGTGCACTAAATGCCTGACAAATTTATGCCATGAGACGAGGTCGGGTGAAGTTACACTAGGCCTGCTAAAAAACTGCCGGTCTGCTGCCCCAATGTAGATACATTGGCCGGCATATCCCGTCACTATTATGAGTGCTCTGAGCGTAGTTTCACGGACCTGCGGAGAGCAGCAGTACATGTTGTACTAGGAAGCAGACCGCGATGTTGCCTGCGCCTCATACCAGGGTAAGGCCAGACGACAATACGCCTCCTTCCATAGGCGTGAATCACATGGGCTCGAAATTGTCCGTACCTTTCTCGCTTTGGTTGAGGCCGAGCAGGATCTGCCCCGTCGTGCATCGCACTTATTAATATTAGGGCGAAGTTGCAGGACAAGGGAATGGTCAATGAGACATTGGTTTACAGCGCCCTTGGCCGGTCCGAATTCAGATATCGAAGAAACAACTACCGCTTCAAGCCGGGAGGTAAAGAGGCAAGGTGTTGAAGTACACGCAAAGTGGCGGAGACGGGGCTCCTTGCGAAAGGTCTAGAAAGAACAGGCGCCGGCGATGGCTGAACGCCAGGATCTTCCTTACAGGGCTTACCAAGCGTCGGTGTATTCAAGTGCAAACAGGAAAATATAACGACGGTTAGAGACAAAGCGTCTTATTATGCGAAAACGACAGGTAATTGGTACCGAGCAGCTATAAGGCAGACGACTGTGGGGAAGCCAGTGCTGCAGCGCATAACACCGACTCACGAACTGTGGTCCTCTTCGTTTCAAGTCCATGCGGAAATGCCGAGATTGAGACACTGATGACCCGGTGTTCCCAGGGCTTGACCCCAACATGACTCGAGTGGGATAGCGAGCGTTTCTGCTTGTGTGCTGGAGTGCTTGCGTGCTCGATTGCTTGCGTATGCGGCGCCATCTATGATTAACACCAACTACAGCTAAAACATCTTCAGTCTTGAAGAGCGGCGCGGCTTCGTGCTCCAACAATGAGTGAGTTGGTGGCTGTCAGTAATTGTGCACACGCGATATAGGTTGCATACAGCGGGTGGGAACCGCAGGCTCTTTCGCGTGTACATTTCAGCGGGAGCGACTGAGAGACAGGCCGTCCCACGGGCAGCTGCAGCCGCACCAGCAACTAGCTCGATGGCTCTCAGTCGGAAGAAAAGTGGACGAGATATGGCATAATGTTTTGGATTCGCGACCAGACCAACAAACGGGCGTACGTAGACGGCTTTTAGTGGAGAATGAGGGGAGGATAGATAAAGGTCCCTATCTTCACCCGGTCGTGACGCGTTCTTGAGCGCAACAAATGAGAGGGCGAAGGGCGGGAGATTTGAAACGAGACCTCGGCGCAGCGACAAGGAGGCCCCTCTTTGGGGGAAGATCGAGCGCAGCCAGCCGCTGGGTTGGGGGGGCAAGTGGCGCGTTTCAGGGCGCTAGACTGGACAGCCGTCTGCAAATCAACGGGGGATTTGTCGACGTCGTGGCGCTGGCCCAGTGCCGCCCAGCGCATTGCGTTCCTGGAAGCCAAGCAGTGCTGCCGTTGATCGGCTCCTGGCGGCCCTTCACTCACGACAATCAAACCCAAACTCCCTTTAACCCACCCTCATTCCAGTCCTTTCTGTTGCCAGAGTCACTCATTTTGCCAGTGTTTCTTCCTTCAGCGCGCTCATAACTCCGCCCTGTTTCCTCCAGCTCTGCCTGCCGGGCCAGCTCTGTCGTGGAGGACGTCGTCGGCCAACCCCCCGCCCTTTTTCTTCACCACCACCAGCCAGGACAGCTGCTTGTTACTTCGCCTTCCCCTTGCGTCCACTGCTTGATTAATTCTCCTCGGCCGTTCTAGACGTGGCTCGTCGTTCGCCTTCCTGATTGCACAAGCTCGCAGCCTTCACGAACAGAGAGGCGTCCCAGCCTGTTTTTTTGACCAGAGGAACCCCGTCGCTCCAACGTTCCGAATTCCCAAAGTAAGCGACAGTCACGACGCACCGTACCCAACGCCGCTGGACACCAGGCTTGTCACTCCCCCGCACAACCCACCACCGGGATTGACAAGCATCACCAATTAGCGCTGTCCCAGTTCTGGTCGCATCACTCATTCAATTTTTGCTTCTTTCCCTTTCTGTCTGTTGCTGGTCAAGGCAGTTTGATCCCAGTACTTATCTGCCCCCTCTGCTGCGATCTACTCCGCCGCAGTAGGAGCACCCTTGATTCATAAGGCGGATCGTCTCGACTTTGTCACTACCCGCCGTACCACGCTTCAACTCTCCCTTTCAGAGCAATGACTTCAACCAATCTCTTCCGGTGTGCTTCTATCGCAGTCTTGGCAGGCCTCGTTGCGGCCGAAGAAGGTCATACTCTATCAGGTGGAGCAAAATATGGAGCAAAATCCAAAGCACTGCAAGGCCCAGACCCAGCTGACTTGAAGAACATTGATATTTCCTACTGGCTTGGATGGATTTGGCTGGCTATTATAGGGTCTTTCATTGTCTATCAAGTTGTCTTCCACCTCATACGCTATGTCAGGACAGTCGCCTGCCTCAGCAATGAGACGCAGCGTTATTTCGCCGCTCCTAGCGTCACTTTTGGGCGATTCAAGAAATACTTTCTGGATGCACCTCTCTTCAGAACTCGCCACCACCGGGAGTTCAAGCTGTCGACCGCTATCAATGTTGGAACACTCCCCAGCCGTCTCCAGATGGCCTTTCTGGTTGGATATTTCGGCACCAATATCGCATTTTGCGTTATCAGCATCAACTGGAATGGAACATACAAAGAAGTTGCAAGTGAATTCCGTAACCGCACTGGTGTTCTCGCCGTCATGAACATGCTTCCGCTTTTCCTTCTCGCTGGACGAAACAATCCCTTCATTACGTTCTGCGGCATCTCATTCGACACATTCAACCTAATCCATCGATGGTTTGGACGAATTGTCGTGCTTGAGGCCATTGCTCACTCAGCCGCGTTTATCGCTAGCAAGGTGCATTCAGGTAAGGAAAACCAATATTTCAAATTCTAAAATCCGTCAGCAGCTAACCGAACATAGGTGGGTGGAGTGCTCTTGCAGCAACCATCAACCACAGCGCCATGATTATGTGGGGAGTTGTCGTAAGTCATGACCACAACAAGAGCTGAGGGGTAAATGGCTAATTTGCATTCCAGGGCACTGCCGCGTTTGTTTTCCTCTTGCTACACTCTCCATCTGCTATCCGTCATGCTTTCTACGAAACTTTCCTTCATTTTCATATTGCAGTTGCATCTCTTGCAGTTGCTGCAGTATGGATTCATTTGAAAGAACTTCCGCAGCTCAGAATCTTGTATGGTGTTGTGGCTCTATGGGTCTTTGAAGTGAGTAATAATGTTCTGTCGACCGGCCATTATTTAATCGTGAAAACAGCGAACTTCCCGTCTGATCCTTATTATCTCGCGCAACGTCGGTAGTGGCGGCACAAAAGCCGATGTTGAGGTCCTTCCAGGCGATGCTGTACGCGTTACTATCCGTATGGCTCGCCCATGGAGGTTCCGACCGGGCCAACACGCCTACATATATATGCCCTCCATTGGCCTCTGGACTAACCATCCCTTCTCGCTCGCCTGGAGCGACGAGGAGGAAGACCTGAGCGAGCAGAAAGGGCTCGCTATGAACCGCCAAGATATCCTTGAAATGCGCAAGACGAGTGTCTCCATGATTATCCGTCGTCGCACAGGTTTCACAGAGAGACTATTCAAGAAAGCGGATCTCTCACCAGCTGGAAAATTCACTACTGCCGCATTGATTGAAGGGCCTTATGGTAAGCCTGCCCTACCCCATTGTGACTCCTATAAATGATTTCATATATCGCAATTAAAAAGCGCAACATGTGACTGACTCACGAACTAGGCGGCGAAAATCTTACATCCTATGGCACTGTTATGCTTTGGGCCGCTGGTATTGGTATCGCGCACCAAGTTCCGCACGTGCGAGACATCGTCGCTGGCTTTGCTAACGGCACCACCGCGACCCGCCGACTTACGCTCGTCTGGATTATCCAGTCTCCTGAGCACCTCGAATGGATCCGTTCGTGGATGACTACGATTCTTTCCATGCCGCGCCGTCGTGACGTGCTCAAGATTCTCCTCTTCGTCACTCGTCCGCGGTCCACCAAGGAGATCCACTCGCCTAGCTCTTCCGTCCAGATGTTCCCCGGCAAGCCCAACGTGCAAGCACTCATCGATCAAGAGATGCAGGAGGGCGTTGGCGCCGCCTGCGTGAGCGTGTGTGGCACGGGCGGACTGGCCGATGATGTGCGGCGTGCCGTGCGGATGCGAGAGACGGAGTGGAACGTTGATTTCCGCGAAGAAAGCTTCTCATGGTAGAAACATCGAAGGGGCAAGCAGGAAAGAGGGGTCAATGGGCAATTTCTATCTCGGGTTTCTGATGCTTTTGGGCGATCGGCTCTGGTACGCGTCCCACTCCTTGAACAAACTTCGCGCATAATGGCGTACCTGCCTAGATGGTGTGCTCTGATCTTTTTCCGATCTCTTCCTTTTTTGCAACCCACCGTACACGACTATTTCGGTCTTACCATGTGTCATGGGTGCAATCTTTTTGGAGTTGCCCTTTTTTATTCTTGCTTCATTGTAGAAATTCAACACATTCCTTTTTCTCCCTTTTTGTAACCTGTTTCACTTTGTTCAGGGGCGGGCGTGAGGCAGGTGCGCAATTCACGTCGACAACAAACCCAAGCACTGTTAGCATCCATCTAGACGCGGCATTTTGCGTGCAAACGAAACCTGCACATTCTTTGCATTTGGGACTGCTTAAGGTGAAGCTGGAGTTGTTTTGTAGTTGTATATAATATCCAGGCTACGTAGAGGTTTACGATATCAAAGACGTGGTACCTACGTGTGTGTCCTCGCGTGCTCCGTTATCTGATGCTATGATTGTCTGATCATGAGTTCTGAAACGATATTGGGGGAGAGCCGGGGGAGCAAGCTCGACGGTCCTAAACCGGACGGTCCCAAACAGGACGGTCCCAAGCCTGGTGAGCTGGACATTTTGATACCTATGCCCCCACCCTTTCATCCTCGCTCCTGTAATTACTGGCGGCAACAGCGAGAGTACTACAGCGCACATCTGCATCTCGTACCCACAATGCACTCCAGGGCCTCACGATAACCGTTGACATCTCCCCTCGCACCGGTTGCATTTGCATGTGACAGCAGGGAGCCCATTAGCAATCTACGCAGTCCCAGCATTTCGCTGCCAACTGGACTGGGTGTGCCGCCGTCCTGTACCGGCTCTCCAGCTACCCGAGACTCGCAAAGTGCAAGAGTGCAGAGTGACGAGATTGCGCATAGCCCTAAAAGGCTTGCTATATTGCAGGTCGCGCTCACGTAGGCCCACTCCGATATTGAAAGAAATATGGGACTGGCGAGCATCGTCGAAAACGAGCGGCGCGCGCCCGCTTGATATTGCTTGCTGACAGTTTTTTTTTATCTTTCTGGCTCGGGTAGAGCCGAGCTGGGGGGTGAAGGAAGGGATGCGCGGCGAGCAGGAGTGCGGCAGATGTGGGGATCAGCGCGCAGGTTCATTCCTCGCTGCTCTCAGGGAGATGAGCAGAGGGAGGCGGCGGCATGTGGTTGGTGGTCGGCCTGTCTACGACGGGACGTCTTGTGGGCGTTGCGCGCGGTGTCACAGACAGGACGTCAGTGCGACTGCGAGCGGCGAAAAACCCAGTTGGCTGCCCGGCATGTACATGTATGCACGGCAGATCTCCCCATGCCCAAAGCGGGTCGACTCATATCGGGCTGTCTGCGTGTGCGAGGACAGCAAGGTCATGGGGGTGGTGGCTACCTGCGGCGAGATATTGCGAGAGTCGCCAGCTGATCGCGGCGGGAGCGTGGTTTGTCAAGCATTTGTCAGACCCGGATAAAGCGAACGCGACACGCCAGAGGTAGACATGTTGCGGATTTAGTTATTTTTTTTATTTTTTTTGGAGAAGTTTTGTGGGTTCTTTTCTCTTTCGTCTCTTGCAAATGCTTGGGATTGCTGGAGCATTGGTGGCGCGAGGGGCCTGGCTTTATCCTATTCTGCCGCGAGTCTGGATTTGCCGCGTCTTCTAAGCAGGCGGTCGGGATAGTGGCATGGGTGGTGAGGCGGATAAACGAGGCCTTGCAGGTCGTTGTGTTTAAAATGCGTGAGGTTTCCCTGGATAGAAACGGTGTGAGGGGACACGTGCACTTTGTGGGGTTAATATGCCTTTGATGAATTTTGTGGGGTGGCCTTGCTGGGGTAGTCTGGCACGCTCGAGCACCGCGATCTCAACGCGCTGGAACCACAACCAGATGGGAGATTGTCTGTGTGCGTGCAGTACTCCAATCCTCTTGACACTCACGGCACCCTTGCCATCATCTCAAATCCAGAATGACAGCCCCAATATACTTTGATTTCGCCCTCTACTCGACCATCCTGCAATGCCCAAGCCACAAACATAGTATGAGCGAGCAGGTGCGTCCAGCTCAATCTGCAGACAGGCGATTGACAAGAATGTTACAACCTCGCGCACAGAGTCGGATGGGGGGCAATCCCTCCGGCTACTTGACAAGCCCATCATCTTTTATCAAAAGACATGAGGCACCAACCTAGACCATCGACGCAAACATCTCTTTCGCCTCCCTTAGACTAAGCAGCGAACGGACACCCTACAGCAAAACAGGATCTTAATCGTTCTATATCGTAAGCCCTCATAAGCCCTTCGGACATTCGTACGGTAGCAGCGGGCGGAGCAACAGTATTCCGTCCCTTCGTTAATGAGCTGCTCTAGGTAGCTTCGGCGCAATTCCTTTAGCGGCCGCCACAAGCCACGAAAAACAGAGCAAGACTCATTAACAAAACTCTTAGACACGTCCATGAAGAAACAGGAAAACTCCCCAATAGATCTTCTCTATTATGTCTGCTTGGCCCTTGTTTCGTTTGAGTTGTCCGTACCTTATTGAGCCCCCTCACCTGCTTCCGCCGCCGATCTTTCACAGATTCCTTCCCATCCCCTTCGGACAACATCTGCCATGACTTGGCTCCTTTGTAATTTCTCCAGCGCTTCGTTGATAGGCAGCAGGTAGCTCTCGAATAGTAGTTCATCATCATCAACCCCTGTGTTCTTATGGTGGATAGGCTCATAATCTTTTGGTTCCATCGAAACTCTATCGCGTAACTTCAGACCCAGCGGATAGGCTGGTGGGGCTTGATATTGATGGCCAGGTCGCGCATTGATTTCATCCTCGATGTCTGGGGGAAGGGTTTCAGCAATGTACCAAAAGAGAAGATACTGCCTAGTTCTTGACAGAGGGTGCAGCTGGACCCATATAGGCTCGGCAGTTGGGGACTGTATAGAGGTTCGCGGGTGAGCTTGAGGCTGGCGGTGTTTTATGGATAAGGGAAGGAGGCGGTTTCGGTAGCCCGACTGCAGGAAGCCCAGTTAGCTAACCTCTACCTCTATTCCAAAACACTTAGAAGAGTAACTTAAAAGGATTGCGCCGGACCAAGGCACGCCATATTCAGTTATAGCGTTCAAATGTCCCTGCTACATACCTCTTCATAGCCCTCTCTTTCCGCACCCTTGCCGCTTTCCTCCCCTGCATCCCTCCTTCCCTTCGGCAGAAACCAATATCCATGTACGCTGTGCCGACATACAACAACTCGTTGCGATGCGATGTGAAAGATAGCAACGCCACCCGCGATGGTAATATTCTCGGAAGGAAATTGGGCTTGTACAGCTTCACTTGAATAAGGCTGAGGGTTGGCCATAGAGGCACAGTCAGTTCAATAGCTGCCACGCCAAAGGCATTTCTGATAAACCGTTCCAGGCAAGCGCATAGTCAGATGTAAAAGCAAGGGAGACTCGCATAAGGATAGGGGCATGAAGGGAACACGTTCTGTTGGGCTACTGCCCCTCCTCGCTAGCCAAGGCCAACAACCGCACAGTCCAACTCTGACTTCGCTCTCTGACTTTGCTGAACACCTCACATATCACGCCTATTTACACTTCGGCTGGGGCTCAGCTCGCAACCAACAAGAGGCGAGAGACTTAGCGCTATGATCCGCCGCTAACTGTACTCGAGAGTCATCGAGCTTAACCTTAAAATGCGAAAACTGTATCTACCGAGCACTGCGCTGCTGCTAATTGACCCTCGCCTTCCTATACTTGTATACGGCCCCCAGGTAACAAGGACATAGAGGTATGTATATAATCACCTCCGACTTAAGAATACCAACCGCCTAAAATAATACGACATGGTGGCGCCATATAGTCTGAATTAAGTATAGCAAGACACACCAGAGACCAGGTGTTTGGATCTATACTTCACAATTAATTGTAGTACTTACTTGTTGTCTCTTGCTTTCGGCAAAAAAGCTTCTTACACAATCCACCAAGGCTCACTTATAAATTTGTCTTCGCGTGTCGATACTGCCTTATAACACTCTGCCCACCCCGCTCCTCTCTTCGTCAATTCGAAGCTGCAAGTCGCAAACCATCCACTTTCGCCCTCCCACTTGTTACCACAGACTTCTGATGGCACCAAAATTATGGCACCCTTTTATAAGTGGTGGACATGCTCTTTCATGTTCTTTAAGCTATTATCAAAGGGTATAGCTCAGGATTTGCCTTCCAAGAGCAGAACAGATGCCACGTACTCGCAACTTGATCCTCAACGTGGTGCTGTGTTACCTATAGACGGTTTTATTACTTCTACTCCTTTTTATCCTCTGGCTAGTTTCTCCGCGACACTCGAAGATAAGGCCGCATTCAATTATTCCGCAATTGCAGCCTTCATCTCCACATCAAACGCCACATACCGGTGGAACAAACAGCATTCGACCCAGACCTCAGCAATATTTACGGAAGAACTTGGATCTTCGAAACCGACAGTGTTGGGCATGTCGAGAGGGATGCCATATATGCGGTTCGACACAACGGCTCCAGCTACTTCAAAATCGTATGCGTCTGCAACGACGGAGATTTCTTTAAGCACACCGCTTGGAACTTCTTTTTCAGGCACTGATGAAGATCATATCGCTTCTAACACAGGCGCTGGGAAAGACCTTGCTACTTCTACGCCAGGGACAAGAAAATACCTTGCTATTTCTATGCCAAGTGCTAAGAAGAATCATGCTACTTTAAGCAATACACAAGACCTTGCTACTTTTATACGAAGCACTGGGAACGGCACTGCTACCGCTTTACCAAGTACTACAAAAGATCTTGGAACTTCTATACCAAGCGCTAGAGAATATTCTGCTAGCTCTGTGTTACACACTGGAAAAGATTACGCCACTCCTATGTCAGGCGCTGGAAACCACCTTACTAGTTCTTTACTAGACGCCAGCGAAGGCCTTGCTACTTCTATACCAGGAACTGGAAAAAATCATAGTACTTCTTTGTCAGACACCAGACAGGGCCGTGCTACTTCTGTGTCAAGTACTAGAAAAGGCATTGCTGCTTCCTTACCAAGTACTACAGAAGATCTCGGGACTTCTATACCAAGCACCGGAGAAGCTTATGCTATTTCTACATCAAGCACTGGAAAAGATTACGCCACTTCTACGTTGGGCACTGGAAAAGACCTCACTAGTTCTTTACCAGGTACTAGCGAAGGCCTCACTACATCCATGCCAGGTACCGGAGAGGGTCATGCCACTTCTCTATCAGGCACTGGAAAAGACCACGTCACTTCCACGTCAAGTACCAGAAAAGATCTTGCCAGTTCTATGTCAAGCACTAGAAAAGACCTTGCCACTTCTATGTCAAGCGCTGGAAAAGATCTTGCTACTTCTTTACCGAATACTACGAAAGATCTTGCTACTTCTTCGCCAAATACCTCAAAATATCTTGCTACTTCTTTGCCGCATACTGCAAAAGACCGTGGAACTTCTGTAGCAAGCACTGGAGAAAGTAATTCTACTTCTATGTCAAGCATGAGAAAAGATTACTCTAATTCTCTATCGGGCACTAGCAAAGGCTTTGCTATAGCCATCTCACGTACTAAAAAGGACCATGTTACTCCTTCGCTAGACACTAAACAAGACTCTACGCCGAGCACTAGAAGAGACCTTACCGCCTCTTTACCGAGCGCTACGAAAGATCTTACAACTTCCGCGTTAGGCGCTGGAAAAACCCTTGGAACGTCCATACCAAGCACTGGAGAAGATTCTGTTACTTCTGTGTCAAGAACTAGCAAAGGTTATGCTACTTCTGCATCAAGCACTGGAGAAGATTCTACTACTTCTATGTCAAGAACTGGCAATAGTTATGCTACTTCTACATCAAGCACGGGAAAGGGTTATATTACATCTGCATCAAGCACTGGAAACAATCATGTCACTTCTCCATCAAGCACTGGAGAAGATTCTACTGCCTCTATGTCAAGAACTGGCAAAAGTTATGCTACTTCTGCACCAAGCACAAGAAAGGATTATGTTACACCTGCGTCAAGCACTGGAAATGATCATGCTACTTCTGCATCAAGCACTAGAAAAGACTCTACTACTTCTATGTCAAGAACTGGCAAAATTTATGCTACTTCCACATCAAGCACAAGAAAGGGTTATATTACATCTGCATCAAGCACTTCAAACAATCATGCTACTTTTACATCAAGCACTGGAAACGATCATGCTACCTCCGCATCAAGAACTAGAGAAGATTCTACTACTTCTATGTCAAGAACTAGCAAAAGTTATGCTACTTCCACATCAAGCATAAGAAAGGGTTATGTTACATCTACATCAAGCACTAGAGAAGATTCTACTACTTCTATGTCAAG
>KV749718.1:22824-34584 GCA_001692915.1 Glonium stellatum
CTATGCATCAAACACAAGAAAGGGTTATGTTACATCCGCGTCAAGCACTGGAAACGATCATGCTGCTTCTGCATTAAGTACTGGAAATGATCATGCTACTTCTCCATCAAGCACTAGAGAAGGTTCTACTGCTTCTATGTCAAGAATTAGCAAAAGTTATGCTACTTCTGCATCAAGCACAAGAAAGGGTTATGTTACATCTGCGTCAAGCACTGGAAACGATCATGCTACTTCTAGCGGCGGCTATAGGCACTCAGGTTTGAACCGCGGAGATACACGT
Organism: Glonium stellatum; assembly: GCA_001692915.1. NCBI lineage: Eukaryota > Fungi > Ascomycota > Dothideomycetes > Gloniales > Gloniaceae > Glonium > Glonium stellatum. The sequence goes on from KV749718.1 coordinate 23,105, forward strand.
CAAACTTCTTCCCACACGACGAGTCGAAACTCTCATACATCCAGTGATAAGAAGAAAGTTCTCAACACTAGCTCATCAAGGATAATGCGCGTCACCCGTACGAAGTTGCCTAGTCATAGGCCATCAAGAACAAAGCCGTCTAGCTCAAGCCTAGAAACCACTCGGTCAGATAAGACAAATTCACATACGTCCGCTACAGAGCCGTATAAATCACACACAAAGGCGAGCACTATGGCAAGTAGTCGAAGGGTCCCCAATACCACTAGTCGAAGCACTCTTGACAAGAGGCCTAGTTCTACCTTGAGCTTGTTTCATAACCCGTCTCATAACTCGTCCGACCCAATAACGGCATCTTCATCACCTACACCGACCGTCCCCAATATAACCGGATTATCTCCATCCCCAGCGTTAACGCCATCCAGTTCGACAAGCACACAACCAAGGACGGTGATAATAGGCCCCTCGGATCCTGTGGTTGTGTTCCTTCCTCATCATGCTCCACTGTCGGCTCCCACAACATTGGCCAAACAACTCTGGCTTCCCGTGAGCGTGCATTGAGGCGTATATACTTGCGACGGTCCAAGTGGACGTCAGAGAACTAGAGGCAATTTAAAGATACCAGGAGAGTCTGAAAATGAGGTATATGGTCAAATCGTTAGAGGGTTGATGAACGTAGAGTTATCAAATTGATAACCAGAAGATTTTTTGGCTGTAGGACTCCCGTCATTCTCTTGAGTATGCACTAGACGTAGACTGATTCATCATTTTGTTAGCTCAAATCGCTTTATCCTCTTTAAATTTGTTATGCTGTTTTAGTGTACCAAATAAGAAAGCAATAACCCAAAACCTCTATCTCAACACAAACAACACAATTTACTCCATACCCAATACTGCACCAATTCCAAACTTATAAAGTGAGCCCTTTAATAACCCTAGCGCTTCCACAGTATTTTTACAGCCTCCCAACCATGCCACATCACAGCCCACCTCTCCTTCCCAAGCAACCTAATCCAGATCCTCCAGCCGCTGTTTCTGCATCTCATCCCCCTCTCCCTCCCCCTCTCTACTAACCGTGCGAGACCGCTGGGCCGAAGCACCAGGCGACGGCCAGGGAAACGGCGTGAACGGATCGGAGGACGGCGTGAATTCGATACCCGCGCCGAGGAATTTCTGGATGCGGGATTTCGGCCGTAGGATCGGGCGGTCTGGGTAAGGAGGGGGCGGCGGACTGCGGGGAGGCCTTGGAGGGCGGTGCCGTAGAGCGAGAGCGGGGTTTTGGGGAACGGGGCCTGGGGGCAGAGGCGGGAAGGGGCTGGATTGGGGAAGATGCGGGTTTGTGCTGCCAGGTTGTGCCGTGTTTGTGCTGCTAGGTTGCGTCGTGTTTGCGCTGGTTCGAATGGGGAGCGGATTGCTGGTGAGCGACTCACTTATCGTTACGGCATGTTGGGTGGAGGATTTGATGAGCGGAGTGGAAGAGCCCGTTATTACGACTTTTGGCTTCGGTCTTGGTTGTAGTGTTGGTATAGGGTCCGCAGGAGAAGGTGGCGCGGAAAGACCGGTTTTTAGTCGTGATTTGGGCTGGAGCTTTGGGCGACGTTCTATTTCTTTCAGTTTTGCGTCATCGTGAGATGCGTCAGAAGATGAGCTTGGTGGATTAGAGCTTTCCCAGCCGCAGTAGATCCCCTGAGTTTCCCAGGCCTGCTCATCGCTGGACAGGAGCTTTATGGTCTTTGGAATAGAAGTGCGAGCATGCTCGGGTGTTCTGTCGAGTTCTCGAGGCCCAGACCGTAGGATGCCTTCAATGGCTTCAGAAGTTTGCAATGACTGTCCGGGAAGTTCCTCATTCAGCTCGGTATTTTTCTTATTCTTCTTTGCCCGGCGCTTCTTCTTCTTTTTCTTGTGTCCCTGGTCTGTCTGCTCTTGTTGATCTTGTTGATCTTGTGGGTCCCGCTCCTCGAGTTCATCCACAAGCGGAAATTGCGTCGCCTTATCCAGAACCTCCAGTCCTTCTTTCCTCATAGTAAGTTCTTCCTGCATGGTCGCAACCTTTACTTTCATTTCTTGCAAGACGGTTAGTGTGGTCTTCAGCTTCTCCTTTATTCCTTTTATTTGATCATCAGCCAAAGCCACCACTGAAACCATTTCGCCCAATGCATAAGCAAAGAACTGTCCACTCATCTCTATGACCTGCGCGATCGCTTTCGTGGTCGGGTCGCCAAGGGGATGTATTGCTATATCATCTCCTCTCAGTAGCTCCGCTAGTGATCCCGAAGCTTCTCTAATAAAGTTTGCGAAATTGGCCGCTTCCAGCCTTGAGAGAATAGGAAGAAGCATCTCATCGCGATCCGCTTCCTCAGAGGCTTCACCCTTCGTCTGCTGCCCTAACTGATCCGCTGATATGTTATCTGGAGGTTTAGAGGAGCGAGTTATCCCGCCGTCGTGATCGGGATCGATCGTACTATCGAGACCATTTATTTGTTTCTGAAGTTTTTCGTTAACAGCTTCAACGTCCAAATCATCCCCATGCTCCCTATTTGCCACTCCACTAATCTCTCCAGCAGCGGCAGACGTTCCCTTCGCTTTCTTTTTCCCCTGCATTTGTTCGGTAGCCATATTTCCTAGTTTTTCCAAATAGCAAACAACCTCTTCGGCAAGGCACCGCACCAACCTTTGTGCCTCCCCATCCTCTGCAACTTCCTCGACCACTTTCCCGACCTGCCTTGACTTTTCCGGAGGTGTGCTCGACTCCGCATCCAACTGGGCTAAGTCTCGACATGACTTTTCATGCTCTCGATAGGTTTTGAAACGTTTCCGGAGCGCTAAAATATCGGCCGCGTTCCTCGCTTCTTCAGCTACTTCCCGCAACTCCCGTCGTAGCCCCATATTCTCTTCCTCCAGCTCCTTGACGCGTTTTCGATGTTGTGACAGCTCAGAGCGATTTCTCTTAGCAATTTGCTTAGCATTTGCAAGAGGGTTGATAGAATCTCTCGCATTGGTAGATGGGGTCGCCATGGTGAATTGCCGTTAGGAAAGTTTAGAGTTGTATGAGGATCTCAATAGAGTTTCTTGAAAGACGACAGTGGTTAGGTGGGGGATGATGGAGTAGATGTAGCTGAGATATAGCGATACATCTAAGCTTGTGAATTTGGCGCTGGCGCTCGTTGAGCGAAACTTCACACTGTTCTGATTCTCGAGATTCCATAAACCATTCACCATAGCGAAAAGGACAGATAGCGCTCTGAATGGTGTGGAAGGTGGATAGACAATTTCTCATTTGTTCATGTTCCATCGACCTCATAATATCGCGCAAGGCTGGATCTTTAATAGCGGTCTTTCAATGGTAGCGAGAGAATGGTCACCACTCCAGCGCTACATATTATTTCTATGCTCCAAGTCATACACCTAAAGTCTATCCACGAGTTTTCCCTTGACTCTTTTTTGCTCACAAAGTAGCAGTGATAACCTTGCACACATCAATATCACCCTTTTGCAACAGTGAACATCCAAAAAATGTTAGAAACCTGCAATCCGATTCCAGCGCATATTAAAGAGAGCAAAAGGTGAACCTCGTCCTTTCACGCAAGGCCTATGTTAAAAACAGGAAGGCCTACGTTTGTACTTTAGCCCATCTCATGCTACTCCTTATGTAAGCACAGTAACGGCTTCCCGCTAATTCTGAACTCCTTATACCATCCTGCACCGAAACCTTTAAGAGCCGCACGAATTTTCCAGACAGGTTCAGATTAAACACAATAAGAAACTGCAGCTACAATCGAAGCAGACAAGCTGTGCGCGGAACAGATGAGCACCGCTAGAAACAAATCGCAAATTCGGCCAACCACGGAGGAAACAGGTTATGCAATTAACAATCCTCAAACTTTAAAAAATATCGGGTGTGTAAGAAGCAAAGCATCAAAGAGAAACCAGTGCCTCCGTCAATCCGAAATTCTAAGCAAAACTATTGGAAAAGTCCCACTTGCCCGGGTCGAAGCTGGATGGTGGCGGTGGCGGAGGAAGATTGAGACCAGTAGGTGGGCTGAAGTTAAAGGGGGTCTCGCCCACCAATATCTCGTCAATAGGCATAGGATTCAATGAAGGTGCTGGATCCACAGGATTAGGTGGTGGGATCGCTGGAGCTATGGATGGTAAAGCTGGGGCTGGGCCGAAGATCATCGGCAATTCGGAAGGTGTAGGCTTGAAGATTTGAGGTCCAGCTTTTCCTGGCTGAGCTGCTTCAGCCATAGTAGGGATGGTCGGCTTTAGCGTGAACTCGAATTTTACACCCGGCATCGAGTCCTATATACGGTATTAGCATATGTTCTTAAATATTATGAGCAATCTCCCTACCTTGGGTATAGGCTTTGGGGTTTTGGCACCAGCAATACCCCCGGTGGCAGATGTCTTTCCAACAGCATAATCCTCGTCGTCGGAATCATCTTCGCTATACTGTTCTACGCTATACTCTTCCTCACTGTAATCCTCGCCGACAGCATCCTCGTCACTGTCTCTACCATTATCACCACTATCGTCGCCGTCGCCGTCATCATCAATATCATCGAAGAGGGCGTCAAAGTCATCTTCGCTGTCATCGTGTTGTCGTGCAAATCCCAACCCGGTTACATACTCTTCTTTTCCGTTCTCTTCCTCCCCATTCTCTCCCTGCTCTTCCTCTTCCTGCCCTTCCTCTTTCTGCACTTTCTCTCCTAGCTCCCTATTCCCTTTCCCCTCATCTTCCCCCCCCTCTTCTTCTCCCTCCGCTTGTCCTTTCTCCACTTCATCGTCAAAAACAAGAACACCGGTCTGCGCTCCAGTATTTTTCAGCGATTCGGCGGCAGAGGTTTTAGCCTCGTATAGGTCAGCTTCTAGCGAGAGTATATTTTCGAATAGAGAAATTATTTGCTCCTCCGCATTATCCGAAGCAGCTCGTAACTTCTCATTCTGTGCGGTGAGGTCTTCCTCGTTCTTCTCCTTCGCTTTAAGCTGCTCGTTTAATTCTTTAATGGTAGCATCTAGTGCACGAACTTCATCCGCTGTGCGCTTTGAAGCATTATTGAGCATTGCATTCTCGGCCATAATGTCATTCATGCTCTTGTCCTTAGCTCTGAGCTGCTCATTTAATTCCTTGACGGTAATGTCTCGAGCACCTACTTCCTTCTGCGCGCGCTCCGAAGCATCCTTCAGCGCCGCATTATCGGCGATAAGTTTGGGTATGCTCTTCCCCTCAGCTCTGAGCTGCTTGTTCTTGGCGGCGAGGTCCTTCTCGCTCTTCTCCTTCGCTTCGAGCTGCTCCGTTAATTCCTTGAGCGTAACGTCCCGAGTCTCTGCTTCATCATGCGCGTGCTCTAAAGCATCTTCCAGGGCTTGATTATTCGCAGCCAGAACGCTCACTTCCTCTTTTAGATCCGCTATCTCTTTTGTGCGGGCTTTAACGTCCCAAGGGGCCACCAGATCGCTATATTCGTTCCGTAGCGGTATTAGCCTCAACTCAAATCGAGGAGTTTGTACATCGAAGTCAGCCTTTGTCAACTTTTCAGGCGCCGACAACAGACGGTCTATTTCCGCATGGAGGTCATTTATCGCTTTCTCGAGGACAGGCTTGTCAATTTTTCGAGATTTGAGTACTTCAAGCATAGCGCTTAGCTCGTTTCGCTTGCCCCGGAGCATCCAGCCTTCGTCTTCGTCTTCGTCCATGTTCTGGTAGACCTTGCTGAAACTGGCTTTCAGGGCTTCAATTTTATCTTCTTGCTTGGCGATTTGGGCGTTGAGATCTGCTTCACGTTGCTTGAACGACATCTCGAGTTCCTTAACTTTCGATTCGGCTTCGATTCGTTGTATTTCCAGCTGGCTGTGAAACTCGATCTTGTGATCCTTGCGTAGTTGCTGACGTGCCGCGTCAACAGCAGCTTGCATATCCCCAGCGACTTTCTGCTTGAAAGCCGAGAATTGTGCACGAGTTTCCTCAAGGATGTCTTGCACCTTCGCCGCCTGATCCAGGCTCCCCATTTCTTCGCGGGGCACGGATGAGATTTGGTTGGCCGAAACTTCCGGAGTATTTCCTTCGTTCACACTATGTTGGTTGCGGATGAAGAGCCGATCAAAGGCTAGCTTGACTGCCCACGCAATTCCAGGCGCAATTCCGCATGAAGTTGACACCATCACAGCGAGTGGAGCAGCTGGATGGTTTGCAGGAAGGATATAGGGTAGGAATTGTGCTAACTGTTTGAGGATGACAAATAGTAAAATGACAACTCTCGAAAGACTGTTGCGCCCTTGCGTGTGTTGAGCGGAAGGCAGAAGTTGAAGTAAGACGAAAAGAAGGGTCAAGGCAATTGGCCAGCCGATGAAGTCGTAATGGTTGCTAGTAGGTGACGGGATACCGGAGGGTGAAGAGGGATAAGTCGAAAAGACCGGAGATGTATTATACGCCAGAAAAGGCAGCATCTTATTGCATCGCGTCTCTGACAGTGGAACTATTTCTGGAAAAGCTTTTGGGTATGTGATCGCGTCGAAGGCTTCTTCTTCAGCCTGAGTAATATTAATCATAGCCGCTTGCGGGCCTTGCACCGGCCTTTGGCCAGTCATGGCGAATTGGTAGATGCTGAAAACCGCAACTACCATTCCAAGCACGGGATTCTGGCGAGCTAGGTTATACAAGCGAGACATGTTGAGTTGTGCTGTCGTTTATACTGAAGTAGGTTGGAAGTAAGAAGTTGAGATCGTAAAGTAAGAAAAAAATTGAACGCCAGCGATAAAGAAAGTGCGTCGGTTTCTACGCGGGCCGGGTGGCTGTGAATTGTATCTTACGCATGAATGAGAATAATACGTTGGGAAAATTTGTGGATTCACGCGCCCAAGTTTGAACAATGTGGTAATTCACATTCAATCAAGATTCACCTTGACAGTTGCGATGTGCACAACCTGATCTTTCGAAGTATAGAAATTAATGCCACTACGGAGTAGAGGAATGACCAATTCAGACATGACCGGAGCTATGAATCATGAAAATGATGCCGTTATGGGAGCCTAGAGCAAACATAGATTATTCAAACGGTAAAGCTCCCAAGTGCTAGAAGCACATTTCAACATCTCCTTGTCGGCCTTATGATTATCCCGCAGTGTTCTAAGAGTAGAAATATAAAATATGTACAAAGTATGCCTATCTTCACTTTGCTTGGCTCTGAGCGGCAGTGTCCTATGTGCAGTTCAGTGTCCTGTTCAAAAATGTTCCGATTTTTGCTGCTTACCAGGTACACCTGATAGAAATCCATTTTTACGCTGCCATCAACCTTCTTCAAACGCGCATATGCGGCCCACTCGACGCTTGATTGACCACCAGCTTTCAACCCATACTGCACTGTTCCAAAAAGCATCACTTCGTTCGCGTTCGGGCCATATGGAAATATTTTCAGAGGCTTATGGAGCCTGCTCTGTACCTTCTCCCACATACCTTTCCGCAAGGCAAGGATTTCTAGATAATGTGATAAGGTCAAAAGGCCATTTTCTTTTGTCGGAAATCACAAACCAGCTTTTCCTTCCGCCCGCTTTGATGCCATCACCACTGTAGCGTCAGGGGTGAAAAACTCAACATATTTCTCATGGGCATCCGGAGTATCGGACGTAGCATAGAAGTCCTCGAAGTGTTTCTTATATATCGGGTCGAAAGGTAGATCGGGGTAATCGGAAGCGTATGAAGTCATAGCCAATAAGAGAATCCGATATCAACGACCTAAAAGGAAAAATGCTTTGAACTGAGTCAACAAGTCGCCCTCGGTAGGGATTTTTGGACACTTAATTGAAATAAAAGATGCTTTTTGCGCTCAATAGACCTTGTCTTGATGTAATGGGTAGAGAACTGGTGTCTTCTAAAAATTTCGCGGCAGTTGGTTTAAGCTTCTGAATCAGCATTGATTTCCGGCTCATCGGCAAAACCTCATCTGAATCTCCACTTCTCCGCAGCTCGTCCTGCTCCGCAAATCTACTTTTTGAGCACTTTCCGATGGATGATGCTGCCACATCCCATCTTAACACTTCAGTGAAAACGTTCGAATAACTAAGTGGTGATTTCCGGGAGGCTCTAGATGATTGCGAATCACAAATTTAATTATCCCCAATTCCTGGCCTCAAAGCCCATTTTCCACATGAACTCCCTGTTAGGCCCAAATTTTGCTGTACGATCGCCAGAAGGGAGAAGGGTGAAGGCAATCATAAACGACCACATTAATCCACAAGTAAAGTCTTTTCTAGTCTAGGCATTTGTCGCAATAATTATGAATAGAATTGAATGAATTCCTGTCTCGTCGGAGCTTACGAGTAAACATAGTTTTTTGCTGAACCGTCTCCAATAAGTGTAATCCCGGAACCGTGGGTACAATTAATTCACTTGCGAATTCGCGCGCTTTACTCCCAATAAAGACTCGCTTCCCAGGATACTCATCTCCTATCCTCATCACTCTACCCTCATCACCAAATATCACTAAAAGTCTCAGCAAGGGAGGCTTATCCACTTCGTGCCCATTTCGCGCCTTAATAGCTAATTAGGAGCAACCATGGCCCCATCCGCAGTTTTCGCGCAAGACAAGAAGATTCTTCTGTTATACGAGGATACGTCTTCCACACCGGATGAAGATGCTTCTCCCAGACAGGATGACGATGCATCTCCAGAATTGATAACACGAACGCGCTCTACTCGACCGGGCTCTCCTTACGATGTGAGCACCTATCCTCGAGCGTTCGTGCCGCGAGCGCCACATCGGGCCAAATTCCACCCACCGTATCGCTGTCTTCAGACTTGGAATGAGACACACAGTGATAGTCCAGATATTGAAATTCTTCGCGAGCTCAGGATTGGACATTCCTTTCTTATGAACCTTCCAGATGAGTTGAAAATAATGATATTTGAGAATGTGAGTTTTTATAATAACGGAAACCTCAAAATCTAGAGAAATTTGTCAACTAAAAAGAGACTTTGATTTTCCCAGATCACAAGGAAGAAGTCTCTTAATTCGGTCAGCTTAGTTTGTCGGAGATTTCACGTCCTCGTATATCCTCTCCTATTCAAAACCCTCAATCTTAGGGTCGGCATGGCTTTCTCTTGTTCCAAACTCGTGCTTGAGCACTGTAGCCAGCTCAGTCGCTACGCTCGACGATTGAGGATAGCATCAGATGCTAGCTATAGTAGCATAGACGAACTAGATACACAAGCCATGGAATTGGTCGCTATGATACCTCAAGATCGACTTCAAGAATTCAGGTGCGTAAGCAAGGGTCTTTAGGCTTAATCTATGTGCTGACGAATACGACTGTCTTTTTACAACAGCTGGAAGGTTTATTATGATCGAACTTATGACCATGAGATGTCGCTCGAAAACTTGATCCTGCTATTTCAGAGTCACAGTCTTCTCCGGAAAGTCTGCGTGCCAACGATCAGATCAAAGCCAGAAAATATCAGCATACCAGTAGAGACCACGATTCGAGGTTTATCTGCACTATCTTACCTCGATATCAGCATCCACCGTGCCGTTTGCCTTAAAATATGGGAACAGATCTTTGCTAAGATTGGAAGGCCGTGTTTACTCTCCATCAGCTGGTGTAGTCATTCCTGGGGCGTGGAGGCTTCTGAGTTATACGAGATATTCCACTCTTTGGGCTCCTTCAGCCACTCTATTAGCATATCACTGGTACGGCTGAACTTGACTTCGGTTCTGGTAGAACCGGAATTCGTGCCTGCACTACAAAAATGGCGATTTCCATGTCTCAAGGCCCTGGACTTTCATACATGCTCTAATGGCCACATCATTTTGAGTTCCCTTAAACAACTGCCTTCGTTGTCAGCGTTCGCTTTTAGGAACTCCTATAGTTCCCGTCATCCTGAGATTTCCCGGTCGCTTTCCGAATTTCTGTTGTCTGCACGTGGCCTTCAAGAGATCAAGCTACAAGTGCCGTATTTTCAATTACCTACCACGAGGGCCTTAACTTTCCACGCGCCGACCCTATGCACATTGGCTATATTGGAAGCACCTGATGGCCTACTATCAAGAACTTATACCATTAAACAGCAGACGGAAATTTATACGAAATGTACTCTGCTGAGGCATTTATCGATCTCAGTTCGATCATTCTATAAATGCCGGAGGCCTGAAACTATTTTTCTGCATCAACCCTTCTTGATTCCTACTGTGAGTTGACCCCCATTTTGAACCCTTGTATCATTGCTCGATAATTTGTGCTTCTCAAGATTCTGCTTCTATATACGTCTCCCCTTTGCCTAAGATCCCATAAACTAACTTATAATAGCATGTTGAGAGTCTCGCAAAGTCCTTGACATCACTTAGCATACACGTTCTTGTCGCTGACAGACAGTGGCCAACACTCGATGAACGGAGTAGCCTTGAACGGGAGCGGGAAAATATTGTGGAAACTCTCGTATTCGAGATATTCTCTAATCCGGGGAAGGCAAAGGATTTGTTGCTCAGGCTAGCAGTTATCTATGACTATGGTACCATTATGTCACCGGTATGGGACTCCCGCCGCTACGTAAGAATACAGGGGAGTGATATTTCGGGTCTATCTTCGGTTGACTGGCAAGAGGCGCTGGAAGATCGTGACAGCCAGTGGTCCGACTACTGCTTTGCAGAAGACCCGGAATGGATTTGTCTGTGAGGTAAGTAGCGTGGGGCCATGGTTTCCTCAGCTTGTCGAAGTCGAAACTTGCTCAGTACAATGTAATAGATTAGCAGTGCTCTTAGCTGTAGATGCTTGTAGCTTCTACCGTACTATCCGTAGCTCCCCACGGCAGTAGTACGTATGCATGTTCTATGCGAAACCTGAGAACTATATACCATCCTTAGAAATTCCTACTTGTGGGTTATTCGAGGCCTCTACCGCGTGACATAGATTGCACCGATTAAATCAACCTATGCTTTAGACCAGCAGCGTGGCTGCTTCTATACCCTAGGCCCTCTAGACAAACTATTAAAGGTTTCGAAGTAGTGTACAATGATAATATCTACACAATCCCTGTCCTAGATTGAAACCAACCAACAAAACGCCAGACTAACTTGAGATTATATATCATACCTAGGTTTCCTCATTCCAAATCCTAAAATCTCGCCCATTAATCCCCAAACCCAATCTCCCTCCCTCACCACCAACACACCGTCACGCAGCCGCCCGCACAACCCCAGCCCCCCCGCTCTATACCTTTGCCGAACCTGCAGCACCACCAACACACACACGCACTCACACATCCCACAGCAAAAAAACAAAAGCATGAATAGTCACTCAAACCGAAAAAGAGCACTTTAGATTCACAAGCTTTAAATCCCGAGCCCGACCCATATCCAAAATCCCGCTGAAAGAATCCCATCCAAAGCCGTCAATTTCCCTACACACACACACAGACGAAAAATTTCTCCAGCAGGCCAGCCAGCCAAGCCCAATTCCACCCACCATCCACCACCCACCACCCACCATCTCCCACC
>KV749719.1:0-28799 GCA_001692915.1 Glonium stellatum
GGGGCGGGGGGCGGAGTGGCGAGGGCGGCTTTGACGGGGCTTTGGGGCGCGAGGGCAAAGGAGACGCCGAGCGCGGCGGCCAGCTTGGAGTCGCACTGGATGCGGTCGATGATGGATTTGAGGACGAGGAACTCGCCCTCGGGGTCGACGCGGTCGAGGGTTGCCCAGGCTTGGGCGACGCGGGCGAGGGCTTCGCGTTGGGTTTGCGACCCGCTTTGCGCGTGGCTCTCCTGGAAGGCTGGGTCGAGGACTTTGCTGTAGGCTCGGCGGCCCAGGAGCGCTTCCTTGGTGATTGGCGTGCGGGGGTGCTCTGATGGTGGGATGTTCTCTTGGTTGGTGTCGGCGGGGTGGGTGGAGTTTGGTGGGGAAGGCCGGAAGGTTGGTGCCTGGGGGTTTGGATAGAAGGAATGGACGGGCGGGTTTGAATAGAGTGCGGCTCTTCGCTCGGCTGAAGAGACACGCTTGAATTGGCGGACTGTGGAGGGGGAGTTGCCGAATGAGAGATCGACACCTAGTGGCTGCTTCTGCTGTGGTTGCTGGTTGCTCACCCGTCGTGCTGTAGGTGTAGACGATGAGGGGACACGGATAGCGGTTGCGGCGGAGGATTTACGTTGAGATGATTGACGGCGAGGCGTTTGGCGAGGAGATTGGGTGACCTCGCCCAATGGTGTAGCATTGAGGTCTAATCGTTGCATAAGAGACTCGCAGGATCCGGTGTCGCTCGAAGGTATACGAGCAAGTTTGCGTCGCTTTGAGTTATGGCGGGTTGGGGCGATGGTTGTTGGCTTGACGGTGTCGAAGACCCATTCGTCCTGGTCATTTCGTGGGGAGATATCATGCCTACGAATGTTAGTCAAATCTTGTTTCTGCGATTGAGAGTCATATATACTCACATTGTCTCCTCGTAGTATCTTGGATGTGATGTCTTCTCCTCCTGGGCGTCATACATCTGTTTCCGCTCGATGAGTTCGCGCATCGCCTCTACTTTCCCAGCACGTTGGATGAATTTGTGCCGTAGAAGTTCCTTTGCTGTGGGTCTTCGATCCGGATCCTTGATTAAGCATGATGCTACGAAGTCCTTGAACTCCCGACTCCAATTGTTCCCTTCTAGTCGAGGCGCAGGAGCTTTTGGTATTAGGAATAACACCTTCATAGGATGTGTGCCGGCATTCGGTGGCTCTCCATTTGCTAACTCCATAGCAGTGATACCTAATGACCAGATATCTGCCTTGAAATCATAGCCCGCCTCTTGTATTACTTCAGGTGCCATCCAGAATGGTGTGCCGACAAAGGTCATACGTTGTGATTTGATGTTTGTCAATTGAGCCGCTACTCCGAAATCCGCAATTTTAACCTTCCCAGTCTGTGATAGAAGAGTGTTTGCGGCTTTTATATCACGATGGATCTTTCCAGTCTGGTGGAGGTAGTCGAGGCCCTGTAAGAGTTCGCGGCAGACGATGGCGATATGAGCTTCACTGAATGGTCCGGGTTTCAGCTGCTAGAGTTAGTCATTGTAGAGGTTCACAATCCTTTCTGGCAAGACATACTAGGTCTAAGCAAGAGCCTCCACCTAGATATTCCATCACAATCCATAGCTTCACACCTTTCACGAAGCTGGTCTTATATTGTGTAACGTAGGGGCTGGCGCATGTGCTGAGCAGGGAGATCTCCTGTTGGATTTCTTGCAGTTCATCTCCACTACCTTCAAGATCGATCTATGAAATCGGTTAGAAGCGGACGAGACGTTGGTTGCTGCATCGCCTAATGAGAACATACATGCTTGATAGCAACGAGGTCACCGGTGGACTTCTCGATGGCTTTGTACACTACTCCAAAGCTTCCACCTGTTCCTATTATTAGCGACTATCATCTGATTATCGGATTTGGATACTTACTGCCCAATTCTTCGAGTACCTGGTAGTTATCGGCCATTGCGCGCTTTGTTGACGATTCTGTTATGTGGTTAGAGCGAAGGCGCGCAGAGATTCGGACCCCAACCCGGTGCCAGGTTGAAAAGAGGGACTACTGTCGCTTTGGAGTAGAGATTATTTAGCAATGAAAAGAGATGAGGATGGAGCTGGTGAGGCATAAGATGCTATATGGCTGCGATGATTGCGGTTGTGTATTTGCGGCCCTATCGATAACTGGCATGACAACCGCGCGCAAGCCCCCTAATAAGACACGCGCGTTTTCCGAGTTTCACCTTGAAGCCGGGAAGGTGGGGAGAACATCACTTGAAGACTCGGATTTCGATATCATGGAAGCTGTTCTTTCAGTTGTTGTGCTACATATGCTTGATGGTGTTGGTGAGAGCGCTTCTGTACCTGCAGTAGCATTCTCTTGCCCTGGTCGCCTTCTCGCTGGGCTTCCGCGGCGGCTCTATGCAGGCTGGGAGGGGTCCGCATCCTTTACGATTAACCAGTGAGATGCGCCGCTTGCCCAATCTCCTCCAAGCTACCTGGTTGTCCCGAGGTCGTCAGGCCTCTCCTCTGCTCCACCTCAGCCGCAGTAAACACACTGCTGTTTTGGGTTAAGCGTCCGTCGTTGCCCATAGGCGTGGATTCCCGTGAAATTGTGGCTTCTGAGGGGCCGCACGCCGTCAGCGGCACGATGTCTCTCGATCGCAGCGTGTTGGATGTGTTGGAGAGTGATTGCGCAATGGGCAACGCAAAATCCGTTTGTTCTGCAGTAGTTTGGCGGCCGGCAGCTTGGGACGTGGAAGGCGACTGACCACGACTCTGCTACCCACCTCGCTATGGCCTCCTTTCACAAACGATTGCGCTCATCGTTTGCATGCAACTCTGGACGCCACTCCAGAGATTCCAAGGCATTCGCAATAAGAGATTTGGCGGGGCGAGGGAGGCCATGTATACGTGCTGGTCCTCAATCTCGGAGAGGTGCTTGATGGAGCATTGCAGGGTTACGAAAAATAAAATTTTACCGCCTTTTTCTAGCCGCTGACTACGGCAAGCCTCAATTGCAAGGGCTTCGTGGAATTCGCAGCAATATGACCAGCTCGAGATTCCTAGAGCTCCACGAGACAGCACATGTTCGCATTGCCACGGCGCAGTGGAATCGGCCGACTCGCAGCTCGGTCTGTCCAGAGCAGCATTATTCTCCCATAGCAGGCCATCGCCTTTCTCCTTGTTTCTTCGGAGTGCTGTGCCAAGGTGTGTGCTCAGACCATGTTGCGCAAGGCAAGGAGCGGTGTGTTGATTTCTCCAAAGAAAGCCGATGCCCCGCCCGAACTAAGAGGGGATATACGCTCGATCTCCCGCCTCTTTTCTCTTCAGCTATGCCCTCTCCAATGCACCTGGAATGGGTGTCTGTTCCGCTGGCCCCAGCCTCCTGACGGTGTGGGTTTCGTGGCTGAAAGGAGGACTGGTGCTCAGGGTTCTCGGCGTGCCCATAGCATTGTTTGCTTGGCACCTGGAAGTCTACGGCTATTCGCAGACCTCGCTTGTCCTTCAACGACTATCACGACGAATACCATTCCCAACCTACTTTCTCTTTCTCCAAGACCATGATATGAGCCATTTCTTCTTTGTTGGAGGAGCAGACGTTATGGACCATCTTGCTGAACAGAAGACCAGGGCCATGCGTAAGCGCGCTAGCACCCAAAATGAGGTTGGCCGATTTGTTGCCTCAGGGGGGGTCCCGTCCACTCCCATGGCACCGCCCCCAGCAAAACCCTTTGAAACACCATCCAATTTCACTACAACAAACACTCTCTCTGAACTTCCATCCGTTCCTTCCACTTGCAACTCTGACTCCATGACCTACTCAGAGGTCGCTAAGCAAGGGAAGCGGCTTTCCCTTCATTTTCCCATTCAACCTGCTGCAGGCAGCACGTCGCCACGATCCTCTCCACGATCACGTCCTCAATCATGGATGACTACCCCCATCTCATCCCCCGAAATTGCCCCATCTCCGACCGAAGGCAACTTCCTCACCGTATTGGCGGCTCAGGAACGCCGTGTGTTCGAGCTGAAAGAGGAGCTTGCCAAAGCCGAACAAGACCTGGAACAGCTCAAGAAACACTGGGCTACCCACGAAGCCATGAAGAAACGCGACGACGGTAGACGTGTACGGCAACTTCAACCTCTCACTACTCCCTTCCCCAACTTCACCACTGCCGACGAGGACGAAGAAGAAGGGTCGTCCGCCTGGCTGCAGAAAGAGATGGAGCGGAGAAAGGCACTCCTCAGTAACACAAAGACATCTCAAAGGAAAGTCTTCAGTGGATCGCGTCACACCAGGACATTGTCGCTGCTGTCGCCCGACAAGACGAACTATTCTCCATCCTTCCCTCAGCCAGCCGACATTCGTCAATCATTAGACGAGCAAGTCAAACGTGCGCCATTAGCACGGGCCTCTACCACCCCCGATATCGCCAACCAAGTCACTAGCCAAGTCACCAACCAAGTCTCCAGCCACGTCGCTAACCAAGTCGCCAATGCTGCTAAAGACGAGAAGTATGATTTGGGAGGAATACAACGCGATGTTATCCTACGAACCGGAAAACAAATGGCTTCTGACTTCAAAGATGGTCTCTTGACTTTTATTGAAGATCTCCGTCAGGCCACGGTCGGTGAAGAAGCAATCAATGGTTTACAAGGCAATGCTCCGGATGCAGCCAACAGTCAGCAACCAGTTAAACAGCTGCCCGGTAAGATAAACCTAAAGAACCGGCCTACCTTGAACCGAGCAAATTCTTCGAAGAAAGTGTCAAAGGATGATGGCCCTGACCTAATTGACATTGGGGGTTCTTTCTGGAAAGAGCACGGCCTGAATGAGCCAAGATCCGCTTCTCCCGCCAATATTACAAAACCACTGAAGGGTGGCAAAACACCACAGAAGGTAATCCAAAAGCTCAGCGATGATTTCGAAGACAGCTGGGATACCTGGGACACCCCAAACGATAAATATACAGCTGCTTCAAGCAGCAACAGTTCCGATTCTGACGGGCCTGCTTCTCCCACCTCTGCCAGAAGCAGCCCGAGAACTAGCACAAGGTATGTACTATCTCGCTTTCACTTTCAACCTGGGCTCACCATACCCAGCTCTGCCGGCTTCTCGACACCAGCTTCCGAACCACCACCACGCCATGCCAACCGTGATTCAATTCCGTGGCCAGCACTCACAAAACTCTCACCCACCCAGCTAAAGCGTACAGCATCACATTTAATGAAGGAATGGGAAAAGAATCTGACGCCTCCACCAGAGTCACGACAGACCACAGCAAGCGGTGATTATATTGGGAGATCGCCTTCTCCAGCGAAGAAGGATTAACACAGTACGACCTAGATGAGATCAAGCGTAATACGATATCACGCAATCAAGACGAAAATTTCTATTCAAGGCGGATCGTGAGTTTTGATTAGCATTTTTGTGGGCTTGAGTAGACTCTAGATTTCTGAGACCTGTCTCGAACGCATTTAGAATGTCGTTCCCTGTTTATATTGCTCTCTTTTAGGATATTGGATGGTGTCGGGTGGGAGGGAATTAGGCTTTGTCCATAATTAAATTATTTGAAATCCTGCTGTGTCGTGACTATGTTTGTGTATAATTTGCCTCTTTGCCAATGGTGTTCTACTTGATGCTCTCCGCTCCCACCAACGACCCTCCATCAGAACGCTAGCGGTAAGTTCCGCCTCCGCAACCAAAAAATGTTTCCGAGCGGTCGTGACACTGAAGCTTTCTTCAACGTCAACCTTCGCAATCGCACAACGACTGTATAATGGCTCTCCCAGGAGGCATGCTGCCCGGAATGGGCATGGGCGGAGCCAATGCTGGCATGTCAGAGCAGGAACGGCAGATGGTCAAATACGTACGATTCCCAACGCCTCATCTCAAGCCTAGATCCGCCATGATACGCAGAAAAATTACACACCCAGAATCAGACCAATGCTAATATTAATCCCACAAACAGATGCAAATGGGTATGGAAAGCTGCGTCGGCAAGACCATCATGTCCGGCGTCATGGGCGCTGGCTTAGGCGGCATGTTCGGGCTGTTCATGAGCAGCGTGAGCCCTCATCCTCCTCTCTACTTCTAACCTATAACCTATAACCCAGTACCCCTAAACCAGAATCCTTCCCTACTAACGATCATTCCCTGCAGATGCGCTACGACACCCCTCTCACGCCCCAAGGCGCTGAAATCGCCTCCCTCCCTATCCGGCAGCAGCTGCGCCAAGGGCTGCGCGAAATGGGCCGCGCCTCCTACTCGTCGGCCAAGAACTTCGGCATGGTCGGCGCCATCTTCTCTGGCACCGAATGCTGCATTGAAGGCTTCCGGGCGAAAAACGATCTGTACAATGGGGTTGCGGCGGGGTGCATTACGGGCGGTGCGCTGGCGGCGAAGGCGGGACCGCAGGCTGCGGCTGTTGGGTGTGCGGGCTTCGCGGCGTTTAGTGCGGCGATTGATTATTATATGCGGTTGCCCGAGGATGAGAAGAGCAGGCCAATTGCGTAGAGTGGGGTATGGTGGGGGAATCTTCGCTCCGGGTTTTGGGTATAGAAAGAGTGGGCGTTTTTGGTGGATTGGATTACGTCTAAGCTGTATTTGCTGGGCTCTCTGTTGAAATACTGCATTGGGTGGCGCATATGGATATGGCAACATAACGGATAGGTCTGTAAAACATTGTATCATATTATCCTCCGCAGCTCGAGAACAATTCACGAAATATTACAGAGCCCCATGAAAGAAGAAGTCGGAGAATGTCTATCATTTAGCCTTCGGCATGGGTGTTAATAGACTTTTATCACGTCGGTCGTTTAGAAACACTACAGCAAGTTGAGCTTTCCCAGTCGCTAGCAAATGTTTTTGGTGGTCGGTAGTATACAGCATGGACGCAGCTAGCGAGTGGCCCAAGAAGAAGAATCAAAGCAATAAAGGTTGAAGAGCTCTCAATATCCCGTCGCTAAGAAAAGGGCTTCCTATATGAAATGACGCCGCACTACACCCGGAATGGGGTATCTTCACAAGTAGGAGAGCGTCACACTCAAGATCACCCAAGACTCCTACCCACCGCCTATTTAATATGGGCTTACTTCGCTCTTGGCTAGCCAAGGAGGTATAACTGAGATTTCAATGCACTGTCTATCTCCCCCCCCCTCAGTACTCCCAAACTTTCCTATGCAGCAGCCCAGCTTCTTCATTCCATGGGTTCCATGGTCTGCCATTAATCTCCTCGATCGTTATTAGGTTTTCGTGGAACCAGAGGTAGCAACTGGGCACCGTAGAATGATTAAGCATATCATCTTCAAGCTGGGCTGCGTCTTCCATTGTCGGAACTTCGATTGAGATTTTCAAAGCCTCTCTATCAACCAGCCTGTGTCTTCTGTACATAACCAACAAGTCTCTCAAGTTGTCGAGCCCATGCCCGAGAGGTGGCGGCGTCGCATATCCATAGGGCATATATCCAGGGGTAATGTGTACCTTGATCCGCAAGTTCGGGTACCTCCTACACCATCTAACAACATCTCCAACCTCAAATGCACACATTGAAAGGTCGTTATTGCGGACTTCGAGGTTTTCGATCAACATGATATGGCGCATCTGACCACGCTGCGTGTGCGAACGACGCTCCATGAAAAGAATAAATCTCGCTATCGAACTTTCAGCGCCCGTATCACGCATCAAGTGTCCGAACCATATAGTATTGAGCTTGAACGCAAGATGCAGAGTCTCATCGCGTAGCTGTCTGCACACATAATTGATCGCAATATTCGGGATGCCGTCAAAACTGGGGTATCCCCGGAGCTGGCCTCTCATCTCATCATAATGTAGGCCATCCGGCTCGGTCAAAACGTAGGCGTACACCATATCCCTCAGCTCGCACGGCAATCCGAGCAGTGTGGGATCCGAATGTTTTCTTGGCTTGACTGGCTTGATGGTCAAATCGGAGAAGTACGTTTGTTCGAAGATTGCCATTTCGCCTCCAAGTCTAGGACCAGAGAGTCCAAGCCATGGGCCAGGGAGTCTAACACGCACTCGGAACGGGGTTTCTTCAGCCAGTCTACTGCGAGTTTCAGTTCTTAGTGTATATCGAATGCTTTTAAGTAGTGCTTACGTAGTGTTCTTAGAAGTAGGACGTTTGCAGAAACATAATCCGACGAAATATACAAAGGAGCAGAGCGCATATGCTAGGAACAACTCTAGCGCAAACTCGGGGATATTTGGCATATTTAGCCGCTTTTCCTATAGAGCTGGCAGAGTTTCTGGGATCAGACGTCGAATGTTCTGTGTTTTGGAAGAGACGCCGAGGAAAGACTTTCCCAGATCTCTCTACTTGTCAAGGCAGTGTGGTGAATTTGATTGAAGTACTATGCACCTACATGACAGGTTTGTGATGAATTTATCGACTAAGCTCTACCCAACCAAAATACCGTGTACCACCTATCTTACGTGCATTTACCACAAAATGAGCTACTCACAGCATGTTAAGTTGGTTTTAAGAGAAAGTTTCTGCAGAGGCCTGTCCTCAATTTTCGGAGTAAAGCAACTTTTAATGCAATTGTAAGCGTTTACGCGCAAACTACTGGATAAGTATTTTAATAGTATTTGCTAATCTTTAATATTACCTATATAGGCTCATGGTTGGCTGAATGACTATTTTATTTTAATCTACATAGTTCAATATGGTGGGAGTATTGACAAGCCTATCTTTAATTCAGCTACTAATTGCCGTAGAAATGTAGCAGCTAGTTGCTGATTCGGCTCGATAGCCTCAGGTTCAGAAACCTGTGCGGTATCTGGAACTGTTTCGGGTGGCGCCAAATGTTGCATAGGAATTCCATCTTCTGTTACCTGTCTTGCGGGCAGATTCTCTGCGCTATCTGTATTCCATTCATCAACCGTCAGCATTTTCTAAAAGCCCGCTAATATGCTAGCTAGGGGACTTACCGTGGTACGCTTCCGCCATCATCATGAAAGGCAAGACTAAGAGAAGAAGGGGTACAAGTTGACCAAAGCCCAAACTGTCCTCAGTCTGCGCTTCCGTCTCGCTCCATTGACTCATAACTCCATGGCCCCACTTGCGATCTCCTATGACAGAAACGACGCCTACGATAAACCAGGCAATCTGCTGCAAAATCTCCGCAAATGTAGACCCAAGGAAGGCCCATAAAAGCCTAAAGGCTCCTACAACAACCCAATAGAGCCAGAAAAATAAATTGTCCCTTAATGCCTTCAGCACCCTCATATGAATATGGTTAATCCTTACTTTACAGTTCAGCCAGCCTTGTCTACTAAACTTAAAAATGTTAAGTATTTGGACGGGATACCCCCAGCAAAGCAAAAAAATGTTCACAATCATCCACTTCTCTGGAACGCCACCGATCTGTGATCTTGGCACGCAATTTGCTGGACATGACGCTTCTTCGTACCAGTTGCGGTAGCCGGATATTACTGAGCCAAAAACCATCATGCCGAATAACAGTAGCATGAGCACCGTCCGCAAGATCTTCATTTCGAGGAACCCTTCATCAAATTCATCTTCTGAGCCGTTCTTAACAGAAACTTTGCCAAAACTACGATTTTTCTTTTTTGCTTTCTTAGACAAGTAATCTTTAAGCACAATGAGGGAGAGAAGGTGAGTGTTTGAACTAAACCAGGCTAGATCCATGACGATGCTGAAATGGTAAACCGAAATACTTGTCTGGACAAACATATAAATACCAGTGAATAGCATGGCAAGCCCGACCGCGAGTTGTTGATCACTAAATGATAGCACGATTTTTAGTAGACAATCTGCCAATAGCTCGCGACGAGCATGACTGATTATATTCTGCGAAAATTTTGATATGCTCCATGGCAGCCTCTTATCGGGGAGCTTTGCTGCATTGTGCAGCGCTCCCGCACGGATTAGGAGATAGGCCGTTGAGAACACCAGAGTGAGGCCCGCAGTTATAATAAATGAGATTATGACCTTGTTATTGTTAGCTTTGCACGAAGTATTGGATTAGCAGTACTTACGCCTTTTCCCGCGATATCGGGGTTCGCCTTGAGCTGTTGGCACTGTTGAAAGCAGTCTCGGTATACCGAGCAAGTATAGGTGTCTGTGACTGTGAGACAGTACAGTGTGGGAGGAGATTTCGCATTGTCCTGACACAGTAGTTGGTTACTCAAGCAGGTAGTGTTTCCCGCCTCAGCGTCGGCCATTTTTCAGCCTTTATGTAGCGTAAAAAGAGAGACCCTATTGGGAATATATGTCTGGCAACGAACACCAAAGCATTTCTAAAAGTAGCTGCACCGCATCACGGCTGCTATTTTTCAGCTCAAGCCTCCAATATTGTGGCTTGCGCAAGCGTGTCGGATTGTTGATGAGTTTTGCCATAGCCTTGTCGATCGGCTGTCAGTTTTCCTTTTTTACCGTATCTTGCCGGGCGCTCAAGTGATCTAGACCAACGTTAGCAGTGCCCCGCGAAGCTTGAAAGGAATCGCAATGCAGACCTTGCTAGATGTAATTAACCTACGTTGTAGAATCTTACCTCTACGCTGAAATAGGCAAAGAACTAGTAGTGAAGGTGCGCGTGGTGGCGTATACTTGGCAAACGAACCAGAATGCCTTATCATGCATAAATTATAGACTTCGCTCGCTAACTTAACTTAGATTTTAAAATCACGTATATACTAGTAATTAGAGCACGTGGTGAGCTGAAGGGGTGGAGCTGGAGGGGTAAAGTAGTGCTGGGCCCCGGTGCATACTTCGAAGGCTGTACCCCCTTGCTTCTAAAAAACCCAATTAGACCGATTATGCCACTAGTATGTTAATTCTCCTGCATTAACTAGAGAATAGATAGCAAGCTGCGTCTGGGTGATCTCTGTAGTAGACTGGGCAGCTGTTGCATTCTGCGGCTTCATTAGTAGCGTTAGAAATGTAGCACGCCACAACGCGTTGCGAGACCTGCTTGGCTTCAAATGAAGGCATTCTCTATCTCCTGATAGATATACAGGCGAGATTGCTAAAGGTCGTGGGGTTTATGGTTCGTCCTAGGTTGGTCAGTAACATGCTGAAACGCTGTTTAATCAGATCCCAGGAAGTACGGCGGGCATAATATGTATGTCAGCAAGTCGCAGCAGGAGACGAATGGCAAGGCAAGTCGGTAACGGTGATTTTTGAGGATAATAGGATGAAAATGAGAGGAATATGAGATAGAGTATAGTATATAACAGTCCGTGACTTCTAAGCTATAGAGCCTTTTGGCGTATTTTGTTTTATTACTACAAAATCATTCGTGTCCTATTTATGAACCTCGTACCAACTCCTAGATTTTGCCTGCAAAAATTTATGAAATGGACTAATATTAGTATGAGAACAGAGGGAAGATACCGCATCAGCGCCTTGACTTATTTTGTTTATAAGTGTGCAGGACAGTCATGTATCAAAAATATGAATTGCATGTTTGAGCAACCCTGCTGTTTGTTAGGGAAAACCATGTGAATCGATCCGGATTCTCTAACTCTATCTAAAAATGGGTTCCTATCTCATCTTCTAAGAGGCTCGCAAGATCGGAGTATTTTTCCACACTTTCGTGGTTTGGGGAGGCACTTTCCGCAATTTGAGAAGTCACTTCTGGGGTTGTATGAATGTCCGGAAATGCTGCGGAGAGGTGCTCGTGAGTCTCGTGGATATCACCCCCGAAATATAGGTCCAAGCTAATGGTACCTTCGTTTTCTTCAACCCAGGGAGCCGACCTGCTGGAAGATGCCATACTGGTGCCGCGAATTGCACCTGTGTTCGCCTGACTAGCGCAATGGCTTGGTAGTTCGTTGATTTGACTCTGGAGGTCTGACATATTCTCCGGTACCTGATAATCAACTGGTGAGGACTGTGGTGTAGAATCCAACTCTTGATAAAGTGCTGTGGGCAGAGGGTTAATCGAGCCTATAGGTAGTCCGATACTCGTGTGAAAATGATTTTCCATTCCTGGTGCATACTGTTCATAGTCGGCAATTGCGACCTGAACATTTGGTGGGCCGTTAAATCTCAGAGCAGGACTAACAAAACCTGCACTAGGCGATCGTCTGCCTTGGATAACTGGGCTTGCAGCTGGATCTGGGGTGCTGGCGTAGGCGGTGTTGTTTCGGCCGGGGCCTTCCGAGACACGATCCCTATCTAGATGGTGTTCCTGCCGAAAGGATGATACCACTGTATTAAAACATTCGCGAACAATTCGCTCGATTTCGCTGTTAAGTTCGTCTGTAAACTGCCGAGTATTCTTCTTGACAACGATTTCAATTTTGCTCTTAACCCTGCGAGGGAGTTCACGTCTGCAGAATTTTTCGAAATCATCATGGTGTGAGGCTTGGGCCTGCAAGTCAGTCTCATCATAAACTAGAAGCTGACTCAGTGGAATATACAAATTTTCGTTGATGTATAGCTTACAAGGGGAAGGCATGTTTGAGAAGTCATCATCCGGGAACAAGATGCGGTATATCGCCTTCCAACGTTCTTCGTCCGATTGATTGCTTATTCCTTTCTTATTCTTCAGTTTGGTCATCTTTTCTGAGTCAATACCTTCCGCCGGCCCCCCTTGATGCACATCACAGGGCGGCTCCTGCCTTATATGCTCCTTTAATTGGGAATCATCTAGGACACTCAAGTAACACCTCGGGCAAATGTACTTGTCCAGGACGTGCGTTCGATACAGATGCTCTCTGTAGGAAACGTCAGGATAGTTCTTGTTGGAATTTAGCGGAACTCACTTGAGGCGAGAGATTTTCTCCCAGCCAGGGCCAGTGCATGCACGACGCGGCCGGTATCTCTGAGGATTACGTTTGAAATAGGGGCATGCGTATTTCGGAGAATGACTGTCTTCGTTATTTGGTGAGGGAGAATTTAACTTTGGACGTTTCCTCCGGTCGTTTTCGTCATTACCTCCTGGTGATAGCGAGTCTCCATCATCTCCACCGCTTTGGCAGCGTTTACTGGCAGCGTTTGATGCTCCACCAGTATAGCTACCTTGACCAGAATTAGAATTAGAATTGCTGGATGGGCTTGACTCAGATGTGCTTCCGCCGGAAGTGCAAGTTATAATTCCGGACTTGACATCGAAGTCAAAGTGGAGACCGTCCATGATCCGGTCGACGATATGCCGTAACATGGGAGAAACAATCCGGTTAGTCCAGTGGTTTTCCATATCACTAGGACTTTCTGCACAGGTTGAGCAGTCATAATCGGTTTCACTGTTCGATAGGATGTCCATGTCAGTGTCTTCTGGGTCTGTCCTCCCGTAATAAGTTGTTTGAGTCTTGATAGAAACATTGCTACCGTCAGCTGACGGGGACGGGCTAGCAGGATGATAATCTTCCCCAAAATCACAGTAGTCGAGTATTGCATTTTCTTCTCTGCCATCATTAAGTAACTCGTCGAGGCCACGAGAAGACGTGGTGGGCGGAGTTTCGGGTTCGTGCTCCTGCTTTCCGTCCGAGACCGCTGATGGAGAGAGGCGCGACTCGAAGCTCTTAGGAGTGTGATGAGAAGGTTGTAGTGATGTCCTTTCGGTGAAACTTGTAGGTTGAGCTTTAAGTTCTTCTTCATCTTTCGTTAGGTGCTTAGAGGAGGGTGGAATGAAATTCATTGACCACTCCCCTTGCTGCTCTTTTTCAATCGGGATAATGCTACGACCAGCAGTAATGGAAACCTCTTCGCCCTTGCAGCTGGAGCAAACAGGGTGATTGCAAGAAGTGCAGGCTGGAGCAATATTTGGGTTTTGCGGGCCATCTGCACATTCACAACAATAAAAGTAGGTTGAGTAGATTAGCATAATTGAGTCGTGAGCAGCCACTGGAAGTAGAGACGCGCAAGACGATTCTTCTGCTGACTGTTGCCAGAGACGAGGCATGAAAGGAGCTCTCCTTCAAGGTAAGGCGAGTCGACTGACTGATCCGCTATGTTTGAACTGTCGTATGAGATGACTGGTGCTAGACGTAGCGAGACGCTATAAAGCCAAGGGAGCAATAGACGCGGTTGGAAAAGGAACAACCGGGGGAACTGGGTGTCATACAACGGATATGAATCAAGTGAAAAAAAAAGGCATGGTTTCGCATTACATTTCTTGAATATTATTACGAAAACAGGTAAATGGAAACTCCGCGCAGCAACACTCAATTGCGCGCAACCCCTGCCGTTCGCGAGATCTACTTTGGGGGCTGTAGATCAATACGCCACACACGTGATGCATATCTTGGCATCGTTGACCGGCGCTCAACTGTGCAGAACTCAATCAAACAGACCAATGGCCACCGTCGATCGTGGGTAATCCTTCGTGAGATCCAGAAGTAGCGTGTAGCTTCTTTCAGAATGCCCTTTCTTGAAATCTAGCTCATGTATTGTACCATGCGGAGGCTAGAGACTGCCTCTAGAGTTACAACAGCTGTGTGCTCTGAAGCTAACGAAGATATGGCTAATGGTTCTATATTTGCTTTCGTTAGTAGTCCATGTAAGACGTATTCTTGTATGCATGCCGCCTATTCGTAGCTGATAACATCTACTGGGACAACGGTCTGCCAGGGTGGCTAATGTTGAAGATCCGATACAGCTACGCAGTCGTGGAATGTTAGGTTAAGGCTGTTCCAACAGGAAGCAAAAGCCTTTAAAGTGATGTCATACCCCTGAACTTTATCGTTAGTATCGTTGTATATCGGAGCATTCAGACTTGCTTGGAAATTGTAAGAGGTTAAACCTCTATGGTTAGTGATATATTTGATACCACTGCTCTGGTTTTTTTCGTTATTTTCAGATAGTTCCATGGTAGCTTTTGACGTATCGTAGACAGAGCCTTGGCTGCAGGTGTAGGCTCA
Source organism: Glonium stellatum (assembly GCA_001692915.1). Taxonomy (NCBI): domain Eukaryota; kingdom Fungi; phylum Ascomycota; class Dothideomycetes; order Gloniales; family Gloniaceae; genus Glonium; species Glonium stellatum. Next base: position 14,812 of record KV749719.1, read on the forward strand.
TTGCATTTCAGGGAGATGCTCCCGTTAGTTTTTCCACAAACAATAATAGCTTTAGGTCTAAGGACGAAGGTGTAAAAATGCGAATTGTGCTTGAGTTGCTTTCCAGGAATGAGAAAGTGTAACGACAAGGCCATCGGGCGCGTCGTCTTAAAGTGTTTACTGTACCCAGCCTTGCCAAGACCGGTAATGGATAAACCCGCACCCGGAGGTATTTTCCATCTAATCTGATGGATTGCCGCCCACTTACTGTCTGCTCTGATAGAAGCGCGTAAATTGTAACAAGCCATTGAATCTTCTGGCAAAGTCTTGATAAATCTACCCTAACGAGCTCCAATAACTCTAAAATGATGGCATAATTTTCTAAATTACTGGATACGCCCAATTACTAATAATAGATTGCGTCCGGCCGCTGCTGGAACGCGGTGCCTTGCCGAACGGTTGCAGTAAACGCGATCGCCCTATACTCTACTAAGCAGCACAGTATGGAAATGCCGCAGTTGCAAAGCTCTTACTAACTCACGGCACCAAGTGTGACAGAGTTAGTAGCGCCGACACTGCGCCATTGTCCCTAAATCATAGCTCTAAGCTGAGGGAACTTCTGAAAAGGGGTACCGCACTGCAGGCTGCCTGCCTCAACAGACACTGCAAGGTCGTCGGTATTCTCTTGAGAAGGGAGCGAATCCAAAAAAATACTGCAACGCCATGCGGTTGGGAGGCCCGCTCATGGCGGCCATATACTCCGGCGATCCGTCTATAGTTCGAAAACCAATCTCTACGGCGCGGACCCCAATCTTAAGTGTGACAGCTACCCACCTCTTCAAATTACCACCTTCTTTGGCCGTCATGACGTCGCTAAAATCCTGATGACCTATGGGGCGCGTATGAACGACATCAGCGAGCGGTGGGGCTCTGTTCTAGGTGCTGCATTGGGAAACCCCGATCTGGGCCATGCCAGCATTACGGTGCTGATCCTCATTAGCTGTGGAGTAGATGTGAGAGGATGAGGCTGCGACCCATCGCCGCTGCAGGTTGCGGCGCGCGGTGGAAATGTTAGCGTTGTTGTGCGGTTGCCGTCCCCGAGCGCATCGCATAATCAGCTGGGCTCTCGTTGGGGTGGTATCGGGGGTACTGCAAAGTCAAATTCAGATACGGCCATAGGGAGAGATGTCCTCAAGGTGCTTGAAGGCTGTGGCCTTGAAGTAGCATAAAGCAGGCTCTTCTAGCCTCGATAAACGCTTCCTATATCACTCAGCTGCTAGTTCCACTATATCGGACCTTTCTTCATTGTTACCCTACCCGAAAAACTACGCGATGATTGCAGCAGTAAGCTGTATCGGATTGTAAGGGTTATGCTTGCTATCCCTGCCGTTACATAGGGCTCTAGCTAGTGCGCGCACAAACTATTAGAGCGCTGGAAGAGATTGAAGGGCCGAAGATGATAGAGAAGATGACAGATAATTGGTGCAAGTGTGTAAAGAGCTATTCAAGAAACGAAGCTTGCTTGCAATTTAATCTCTGGGAGGGGGTCCCGGCATCAACACGATCTCCGTTGTATCATTTGTCATCTACCTACATCTAAAAAACTGAAGATCTATTTGTTCAGAACCAATCTTCGCCGTGGGATATCAGAGTTCCGCTTAAAAGGAGGTTCTGGCCTGGCGCTTCATCCTTGTCTCTTCTCGGCCTTGGGTAAATACAGTCTGAAAGTCCTTCTATCTGACGTGTACCCAACAAATGCCGGAGGCGGCGCGGACGAGTTCTGGTGGCCTGCTAAGAAGCAAGTCTATTCCCAATACCGATTATCCGGTTTTGCGTATATGGGTATCAATTCTCCTGATATATTTCCATCCAATCTATCATCCAAAACCTCTCGTATTCGTTGGCTGAGCCGGATGGCGGATTACTAAATCATTTCTTTGATCATGGCTTTTCTCGTCATTGTGGCCCTGTATAAGTGAGCGTAGACGTTTCATGGGCACCGGTTTTGTAAGAAATAGATCCATGCCGCAGGAGAGGGCTTCTTGTTGTGACGCGGCCGAACCAAGCCCCGTGAGAGCAATGATACGGCTCGGTGGCAGTTGGTTTTCCTGCTCGAACAATCGAATCGCCCGTGTTGCGGCGAAGCCGTCCATCACTGGCATATTGACGTCCATGAATACATAATCGAACGAGCGGGTTGAGGCCTTGTAGGCTTGGACAGCCTGAAGCCCATCAGATGCGGCTACGTGCGTGCAATCGAGCTTGGAGACAGCTGTTGTGATAATCTGTTTAAGCAATTAGATGAACTGTCCTTCAGGTCTGGCTTGGATATATACTTTTAAATTAATAGCATTGTCATCAACACAGAGAACATGCTGCCTGTGCGGAAAGAGTTGGTCTGAGGGTTTGGTCCCAATCTTTTGGGCGTCACGCGCGTCTGGAGAACTTGGTTCTGAGATTGAGTGTTCCTCGACAACGATGTTGGCGACTTTGATACCTTTCAAGCTCATAGAAGTAGATTCCGTTATCGTGATCTGAGCGATTGCGCTGGGAAGAGTGGCGACATCAGAGACTTCTTTACTTTGTTCCTGGTCATCATCGCTAGGTGAAATTGACGTTGATTGTGGTTTAGGCATTCGGATACTAGAGATAGCATTGCAAATGACTGTAAATAGTTTCTTTGGCCCAATTCTAGAAAAGGAATCATGTCAGTCAAGGATCCTTGACTAAATCCGCCTGTAATCTTCGATGGATGATGTTGCTATCCGGACGCATTGGCTGTCACGATAGAAGGAAAGTCCAAGTATGACTTACGGATGTCGCAAATAGATCAACTCTTTCCCATCGACTTTGAAGTCTGTCGCCCGAGTACGTGATTTATAGCATAGAACTAGCACCGGAGCTATCTTTTCACGAGTTGAAATGCCCTCGGTGGAGGTAGGGATCCTTGCTGTTGCGATGTCATCTAGGAGCGAATCCTCGACGATGTATACATCAGCGCTCACATAACCGATGCTGTTACCCAGCACGACTTTCATGCCGAACCACTCCGTAGCCATCTTACATAATGAAGTTTCAATAGCTAGATTTGGATTCCGCTTAACACTCGAATGAGTCGGATCAACCTTAGGAATTTGAGACGATTCATGATCTAAGTCTGGTAACATTATACATAACGTTTGACCAGAAAGCTGCTTGTCAGGATCGAAGGCAGGATATTTGATGTTATCGGGAGAGGTGGAATGAATTTCGTCTGTACGACTGCCAAGAGGAACCAAAACCTTGACGTGAGTGCCAACTTCAAGCTCACTCTTCACCTCTACTTTGCCATTAAGATTTCGGACGATTTGATGCACGATACTCAAACCAAGACCTGTGCCGACCGTGAGACTGTTCTCTTGGGCGAACGGCGTGAATAAACGATGCTTGAGATAATCAGCGCTCATGCCTATACCGGTGTCAATAACTTCGAAGCAGATGGCATTTGCTGGTACGTCAGATTCGCCTTCCAAATTTTCCAACCGAAGGCCGACTTGAATATGGCCAGTTGAAGTATACTTAAGTGCATTGCCAAATATATTCATTACTATTCGTTTCCAAGCCCCGACATTTATATTAATCAACCAGTCCATGCTTGAGATATCGAAGGTGACAAGTGGGCGCGCGTTGTTGGTTTCCTTTGGTAGCCGAGATTGTGTGTGTGACGGAATCCAATCCTGGTTTGGGAGTTCAGTATTGAAAGACCGCTTGGAGAAATGACCGAGATATACACCTTCGACAACATCTTCAACCAAGAGACCCAGATCAACGGGTAAGCTGATGTCTATACGAGGCCCTTTTTGTTCGTTATCGCCAGAAACAATGCTATCTTTGTGAGGTTGTGATTGTACTAGATGGTTAATCTTGGCAAAGTCCAGCAAATTGGTTAAGGTGTCTAGGAGAGTATTTCCGCATGACTCAATCATGTCAATCATGTCAACCGCAGACGATCCGGGGGGAAGCGTTAAAGCTTCCCGAAGAAGCTCAACACTAGCGAGAATACCATGTAGAGGAGATCTAAGCTCATGGCTGATGGATGAGATAAAATCTGATTTTGCGCGGCTTGTCGCCAATGCCTCGAACCGAGCTATCTCCGCCATAATGGAATTGCCGAAAGCTGAGAGATAGGTGAGATCCGCAGCTTCAAATAGACGTTCAGGATCGGTCGTCCATCCTAGCGCGGTTGCGAACCATCCTACCCATGATAGTGTTAGCGGAAGTTGCGAATTGAAAACGGAACGACGAACTTTCGCGTTGAAAATCCCAGAGTGGCAGAAATATAATAGAACGAGCGCCTTGAAAGAGCTCAAACATTCTCGCAATGTCCATTTTTCGCTGTAGTGATTCTATTGGCGGCTCTTCCGATAGATCTGGAGTTCTGATTGGAATGTCATCACCGTATTTATCGGTCCAAGGTGACAATGGTCCAAATTCGTCAGCAGAGAATATTTGGCCGCGGGGATATATTCTAATCATGCGCTGCAGGAGAGGCTCTGGAAGGTTCGGGCAGTCTTTAGACGATTCGTTTTTGGCTATACTATCCCCAGACGAGGTAGAGAATCCAAGTTTGGCAGACATTGACTGCGTCCCATTGTCGATATGATAAACTTCTCCATTGGGGATAGGCGCATCGACTAAGCCGGGTGCAGTAGGTGTCTTAAGGGTAGTGAAAATGTTGGATTGAGCAAGGCAAGCATCTAGAAATACAACCCCGTCAATGCGCATAGATTTGCGGATGACACTGGCGGCGTAGCAGAATGTCCTCCTCATTTCATCGGAGACTGCAGATTCTTGTAAGCTCCGCCGAGCTGCGTCGACTCGGTCTAGCGAATTTTGCCCATTCAGAGAGCTGCTAGAAGCCCAAAGCTCCGGATTTCTACTGCTAGTACTAGATTGGGGGTTAGATGTAGTTGTGAGTGGCGTCTCGGGCGGAGCCGAGCCGTCAGAGGAAGAAAGAACCGATGGCGTCCGTGTACTTGAAGAACGCAGCCCTTCGCTTGGATTAGCAGCATCACAAGAAGCGCAGTCTAGAGTAGGGTTGTAAGCCGGTTCGACATTGTCCTCAGTAGATCGTTCCGAGCCTAGTGGTGCTAAATTGACAGTATTTAAGCATGAATCACCCCCCATGAAAGACCCGAGGCCTTCCATGAGCTTCTCGGCACGAGAATGATTATGTCTGGTCTTCATAAGCTCTAAGTGGTCCATAATAGTCAGTGATACCTCTGTGAGAATCCGGAAAGATTCCTCGTTGAAATCATCTCGGAGTTTGTTGTCAACTACGCAATAGCTTCCTATCACATAGCCACGAGGACATATGAGCGGGACTTCGGCATAATAGCGCATGTGCGGCCACCCCTTCACGTACGGACGAGTTCTGTAGTGGGCGTCCGCCTGAAAATCTCGAATGATATAGCGGGTTTTGTCCGCCATTATGTTCTCTGAATTTATTTCCAGCTCTCCGGTTCGATCGGTGAAGACGTTCATAGTGTTCGGACATACCCCGAAGGTGATATCTAGGGTCTGCATTCCGAGATAAATAGCATCTTCCGGGGAATAGCAATCGGGATCGCGTATCGAGACGGTACGGGTTGCTTCAGCAATGATGTATTGGTGCCTGCCGTCGATGAGGGAGATGAATGCACGGTCACATCCTAGCCGCACAGCTCCTAACTGAGCTAGAGCAGTTAGGACTGCATCTGGGGATATCCTGGGCTGGGATAACGTCGTCGGGGTGTATTGGGCCAAGGTGACGGATGCTGCAGAGAAGTAACTAGGTAAAACATTTCCACTCAATTAGCTCAAACAGGAGAGAAGCAAGATGTAAAACTGGGAGTGAACGATACCTCGCAAGCTCCCTCTGGCGCTCTCGCTCCGCAGGAGTCACTAGCGGTGGCAGACCGCATCGTGTGGGGAGCACTTGTTCTTGTGCCATGGTGACAGTTTGTAGAATGGGTGTAACACGAAGCGAGGCTATTAGGCATTTCAAGGGATAGCATGAACAAAATCGTGAGATTCCTTTCGCATTTCGAGTCGTGGAGGATTGTTAAGACATATGGCTGGTCATCAGAGCGAGGGAATGTGAAGATCGATCTCGATTAACTTAATGGAGGGGTGTGAACCCTGGTTTCAAGGTTCCAGGACGACCCCTGTACTCTGCAGCCGATTCAGCGCATCTGGCATATGTGCAGCCCCGGCAAGTGCCATGCGATAAATCACTTCTCCTAGACTTCGGTCCGACGCTCTATCAAGAACAGCATCGCCACGAAAGTTAGCACACGCTAAGACTAAGATAGTCCAAAAAGTTCCTTAGCCAAGGTTTTTCCCGCTGTACCTCTTCGTATAAGGGCGCAAGATAGTGGTATTACCTAGCCTAGAAGCCCACAGAACAGTCGGTCTCGCTGCAGACGGAGATGATATGCGGGCGAGTTAGTGATTGCTTATTCCGATGAACGCAGCGCATGACGCGCACTGTAGTAGGTGCAGCATCGACCAGCCACTCCAGCCCCAATTCCAATGTAGTGATTCCACACCTAATACACTATAATCCTATTGTCCCGTCGGCACGCGGAGCGCTCCCTTCCAAAATAACAGATGCTTGGTGTGTCTGCATGATAAGCTTGGTGCGCCAACCAAGCAAAGAAGCAAAGAAGCAAAGAAACGCGAAGGGTCAATCTTGACTCGCGCACCCTTTCAATATGAAGCCATTATTATTATACTTCGACAAGGTCACCACTAAATAGGCACGGACTTTTGGAGTAACCTTTATTGAACCCCCTTCCCGACTCTTGCCGAGAACGCGCATAACCTACCTACACACCTACCTTAATTCTTCACCATACGAGGAAATAAGCCGAGTGGCTTAGCCACACCTGCACCGAGCAAACAACAGTTATTCTTGGGCAGAGAACATCCAATAACCTTACCTCACCAACAAGTCATCCGACACAGGCCTTCTCCCCTGCATGCTATTCTACGATTGACAAATGCCACATATGCCGGGCCGCCCCCTGTTCGACTCGTAAGACGGCAACATCTCAAAGTATTGAGACAACAGCATGCCAGCCATGCGGCACCAGCCGAGAAGACGGGAGTTATGCGTAGTCGTACACCTAGACATAAATTCTGACAAGTAGGATGTCTTTTATAATCCGGGTTACGTGTGTGTAGTGCCTCTGGAGCCTTTAGGAGATATTTGGCGATTACGCCTTCGTCATCTCCGCAGCCGTCTTATTTGCGTCCCGGATAGAGGGCTGTCGACTCTGATCTTCTTCCACACACTCCAAGCTTCTAGTGCGAACCTTTCGGGATACCGCTTTTACAGAGCCGCAGACTATCCTCTCTCAAGCACTGCCTCGGGTGACAGATCTAACTTTGATCAATAGCTAGGCAAGCAGCCACTTTTACTATGGGTTCGTGCCTGAAGAGCGCACACGCGGTTAAATGGGCGATTAGAAAGGGCCTTGTAATCGCTCTTCCTATTCCAGCGACATCCGTCTCATTACTTTGACACCGGACATTTACGAAACTGCGAGACACCCCTGGTAGCCGTAACATTATCATACACGCAGGTACACAACTTTAAGCTAGTCGACCCGCCTAATCACTACACTCGAGAGATTACTTTGATTCACCCAATCCAGATCACAGACGTCTATGCCCACGTGAGCGACTCCGATCTCCCCACCCACCACGAGACATATCTCTGGCTCTAAAATTGCCGAAGTCGCGTCCCTTGTTATTCGATCACTCAACACTCATTCTGCGCGACAAAACGCTCTGCAGTCCTCGCCTTTAACCTCGCCTCGGTCCCAACGTACGATATTGCGATCGGTGACAAGGAGAGCTGGTGGTGAAGCATTAGAGCTGGCTGAGGTGCCATAGGATATGGCTGCGCCTTATGGTGACGTTACAGAAGAAGCCAGGAGGCCTATAGAACATAAAAATGGAGTTAAGGCAATTTCGCGGAAAACCAGATACGTGGGTTAATGTTACGCGAGTAAACGGGACGGCAAGTTCTTACGCTCAATGGAGGGTTGATTAGGAGTAAGAAGCCGGCTTGCGAGAAAATGCGTCTCGGTAGGTGGGCGCTTGGTGTCAGATGGCAATGGACTCAACTAAGAGAGGACCGGGCTGTTCGGGGAACGCCGTCGTAAGAGTGCTGAAAAGAAAGGAAAGAAAGTAATGAGGAATACCATGCGTTTGTCTGGAGGGGTTGATTAATGAGTTTCAGTCAATTGATTGACAATTGGGGTTATAAATGGTAAGAAGGGTGCCGATATTCGGAATTCCATGCTAACTAGCCGGTGGTTGAAGCTAATTGAGAGTTTTTAGAATGGCCTTGACAAGTTAAGTTAGCGGCTTATATCAATTTTCTCTTCCAAGAATTCTTTTCGTTTTTTGATATTTTGGTCGGGTCGAAAACGGGTCGAAGTTCGTTTATGTTGATTGCCTTCATTCGACTTCGGCACGGGCTCTGATCGACGGATAGGCTAAAGTACCCCGCAGCCACAACCGTGCAACCCTGCACAGTGGCATCACAATTTTGATGCGGAATACCGAACGCTGCTAGCCGTAGAACAGCAGGTGCAGGAACAAGACGCAATAGCGACCTGCCTAACATGGCACAGAGACTCGGGGAGTGCGGGGTCTAAATTGTTCTGGCGGATCGCTACTTCTTTTACCTTTCAACTCTCACAAAACCAGGTAGAAAGCATCCAGCATGAAGCTCTTTCGGGGCCTGTGGCTGTCGGTCTATTCTTTACCTCTATTTCTACTTCTATCACAGATTTTGGGTCAGACCGAAGGATTTGACTATGTGGATCCCCTCATAGGAACTGTCAATGGCGGTGGGCAGGCTTAGAAACATCATCGAATAATGCACGTACTAACGGTGGGCCAGGGCATGTTTTCCCTGGAGCAACGCTGCCATTCGGTGGGTATTAGTCTAAGTTTTCGTAGAACTGCACTTACAACTGCATCACAGGCATGGCAAAAGCTGTAGCGGATGTCAATGGTGAAAACCAGGGTGGCTTTGCCTCTGATGGTAGCGACATTATCGGATTTTCTCACATGCACGACTCTGGAACTGGCGGGGTAAGTTTTCTGACTACTGTTGAATCTTGCGTAATGATCCTACTCCCCTTCCAACCTGCTCACCTTCTGCGTTATCCTCCATGTACGCACGTCCCAAAGTCTAAAATATACCTAGTCTCCCTCCTTGGGGAACTTTCCCATCTTTCCACAATCAGGCTGTCCCGGAGATATCATCGATAACTGCAAGTTTGCCCAGGCCGATCGAGCTGCTGGAAGGATTAATGGCACAGTAGAAGCACATCCGGGATATTTTGCAATTACGTTAAACTCAACGGTACGCGCCGAGATGACAGTCTCCAATCATACAGCTCTCTACAGGTTCACATTCCCAGAAAAACCGCTAGAACCGAACGCAACACTCAGCCCACTTATTTTAGCCGATTTAGCAGATCTTCCAAATTCAAGAAGTAGTGGCAGAATCAGCGTAGATCCTATCACTGGTAGAATTGCCGGCAACGGCACATTCAGTCCTAGTTTTGGGGTTGGTGTTTATGAACTGCACTTCTGTGCCGATTTCTCAGGCGCAGCCATCCGCGATACTGGACTCTTCCGCAATAACCGCGCTGGAGCAGGCAGGTCTCTCGTAGTTCAAGCTGACGGAGTAAATAACTCGCCCCAAATTCTGCCTGCCGGAGCATGGACAAGATTTCATGTGCCTACATCGAAGGGACAAATTCTCGCCCGTGTTGGGTTAAGCCTCATAAGCGTTGCACAAGCATGTACAAATGCAGAGAGAGAGATCCCCGATTTTGACTTCACCGGAGTACTTGAGTCCGCCGAAGATGTATGGAGAGATAAACTCAGCGTGATTGAGATCGAGGCTGGAGGAGCAAGTAATGCACTTCAAACCGCTTTCTGGAGCGGGGTATATCGCAGTATGATTAGTCCTCAAGACTATACTGGTGAAAATCCGCTGTGGGACAGCACAGAGCCGTACTACGATTCTTACTATTGCATCTGGGACTCATTCCGCAGCATTCACCAGCTCATCACGCTGTTAGACCCGCTGTCCCAGAGCCTCATGGTGCGAAGTCTTATTGATATCTACGTTCACGAAGGGAAACTTCCTGACTGCCGGATGTCACTATGCAAAGGTTTTACACAGGGTGGTTCAAACGCGGATATTGTCCTGGCAGACTCCTACTTGAAGAATATTACTGCGGGCATAGATTGGAATAAAGCCTACGAGGCCGTGGTTTCTGACGCAGAAGTTGAACCCTTAAATTGGGGCATAGAAGGCCGCGGTGGTCTACAAAGTTGGAAATCTCTTGGATATATTCCAACGGACGATTACGACCCCGACGGGTCAGGTCCGATGACCCGCAGTGTATCTCGTACAGTGGAATATGCCTATGACGACTTCTGCATTGCCGAGATGGCCAAGGGTTTAGGAAACACGGCGGACTACGAAAAGTATACTCGACGTTCCGGCAACTGGAAGAACATGTTTAAAGCCGACCAGACCTCATTCATTAACGGCACCGACACAGGGTTTGTCGGCTTTTTACAGCCCAAGTTCTTGAATCAAACCTGGGGCTACCAAGACCCAATTCTTTGTTCTCCCCTCCTCAACTTCACATCCTGCTACCTCAACCCAGACGGGCACGAAACCTACGAAGGCAGTAGTTGGCTGTACACGTTCTTCGTGCCGGGCGACATGGCCGCCCTAATCACGACGCTCGGCGGCCCTCAAAGCTTCGTTAAGCGGCTCGACTACCTCCATGACAGCGGCCTCCTCTACATCGGTGATGAGCAAGGCTTCCTCAACGTCTTTCTGTACCACTACGCCGGCCGCCCGGGCCTCTCCGCCAAGCGCACCCGCTTCTACATCCCGTCGCAGTTCAACGACACGCTGGTCGGCATCCCGGGAAACGATGATAGCGGCGCCATGGGCTCATTCGCGGCGCTTACTATGCTCGGCATATTCCCGAATCCTGGGCAGGATGTTTATTTTATCACGCCGCCGTTCTTCGAGTCTGTATCGATCACAAATCAGCAAACCGGCAATCAGGCGACGATCCGGAGTATAAATTTTGACCCCGAGGGCAAAAATTTGTTTATTCAGAGCGCGGAGCTGGATGGGGTGCCGTATACAAGGAATTGGCTGCAGCATAAATTTTTCTTGGAGGGCGGAACGCTAGAGTTGGTATTGGGACCAACGGAGAGTGCGTGGGGCACAAGGGATGAGGATTTGCCGCCTAGCTTATCGACGGGACAAGGGACGATGGGGATGGATGAATTCATGATGTGAGAGGGCTGGTAGTGCTGGGTAGTGCTAGGGAATCGGGATTGTTACTTCGTGTAGAATCTCATTTGTAGCCGTGGTAAGTCAGACAACTAGTGATACGTTCCTTCATGTGCGGAGCCCTACGGAAGGCCAGGGCAGAGGCGAAACTCAAGCAAAAGACAAAGTTAAGTAATATAAAGTCTTATAAGTACATCATAACAAGCTGCACAGCCATGGCAGTCCGTGGTAATAAGGATAATAAACGCACCTGAAAATCGACGCATATTCGCATTAACGCCTCACTAAACGAGTATCCACGCCAACCCCGGCATACTGAAAACCGGCTTTGAGTGCACATTCATATGATATGACCATATGCTCTCCTGATTTCTGCCAATCGATTCTTCAATGCGCTACTTTTGCAGCTGTGTCTGAAGGGACAGCAAGGAACTCAATGCCGCAGTACACATTTCCTTCATCGCCTCAGGTCGGTTCTGCACTATCATCTTGCACTGTATTTGTAATAGCTTCTTAAACGGGTCAAGCATTGCCTTTTCTACCTCTGGGCAGCGTCTTCCAGCAAATTTCGGTGTCCTCTGCTGGCGCCTGTAAATCGCCTCGAACTTCTCAAGGTGGTAGAAACCCTGTCTGATCAAATTCTCACGACGAAAAACTCGCATGAGTCTCTGTGGTCTAGCGTGTATAGCTTATCCGGTGAGTCTAGCACTTTTTGCCAGAGATATTTAGTCGCCTGCCACTCCTCACAGCACCTTATGCCGTCTTCCTAATTTTGGATAATGACAGCTTCCTACAGTCGAGCCTCAAGTCCATTCGAATAAAACATGTCCGCACACTCTATCAACTGCTCCGGGCTTAGATGCGTAAAAGAGGCGGAGTCGGGGTCAGTGATCTGTTTAGACTAGAGTAGCGTAGATCTGAGGTCAAATCCACTCCATCCACCAAAAAGACGATTTGGCTTCAGGAGCGCCACAGAGCTCCAGTGTAGATATATACTATTTATAGTAAGTCTTGGCACGACTTTAGTGTCATATTTTAGAAGTAGGAGGTGTTTAAACTTATTAAAAAAGATTATTAAATTTCCTTATTAGTTTTATTAACTTTTTAAAAGCCGTTGGTCTTTAGATTAATTAATTTTAGTGCAAGAATAACATTATTGGTAGGTGCGGCTGCGCGTATATAAAAGAATTACTCTATAGCAATTAAAAAAGGTAAAATTAAGCCATTAAGTATATAGAAAGAAGAGTAGAAAGAAAAGAAAATAAGCAGGCTTTATAGATTATATGGGGGACGCTCTTATTCCAGAAAACCGAGTCATTATACGGAGTACGGCTCTACCGATTGGCTCAACACCACGCTCTAACACCTTATTAATCCTTCCCCTATACCCACCCTCTTCTAATTGGATATACGACTGGCGCTCCAAGAGCTCCAAAGCCTCAAAATCCACTCCACGCCACCAACTAAATCACCGGATCCACAGCCAATGCAAATCGGCTCCAACCAAACGCGCCAAATCGGCTCTAGTCCAAATAGATCACTAGTTGGGGTGAGCACATGTTTCTTTAGAGATCGTGACCGCTTTTGAATAGTTACCCATTTCCAGAGCTTCCCTGGATTTGTGCAGGTCTTCTTGTAATCGGCTATCTCGATAATGCGGTATAGGTCTGGGAGTTGCTTGAATATTTCGGAAAATGGCGAATCTTCCATCCGCTTAATACAGCGTTCCATGTCGAGGCGTACTTCCTTTGCGTCGGCTGCCGTCTTCACATTTTGGGCACGCTTGAGAATAGATAGCATACTCTTAAGGATAACTTTTCTCCGTCGTTCATCCACATAGGTAGGCCCGAATAAGTCCGAATACCCCTCGTTCGTCGTAATCTCACTCAAGCGTCTCAGTAACTTCAACGGACGTTCGTGGTCATTACTTCTATCGGCGATACCGAGGTCTCGAAGAATTGTCTGGAACTCCAAAATCATATCCAGGCTTTGTGTCATATACTGTTCGTTACAGAGACACTTGACAAGGCTGTTTTTAATAAAATTCTTCGCCCATTCCTTACTTGCCGGAGGGAGGGCTAAATCACGAGCATTCGATCCGTCGCCGATTGATTCTTTAAAAACTTCTATGCTGCGGATAGCACTTGTATAAGCTCCTGCTTTCTCTAACAAGTCTTTGGTATCGTCTATGTATGTTGGAAATGCTTCGTCGATCGGAGCCGAAACAGCGCTAGAGTCAGAAAGCATTATCCTCAGGAAGGAATTCTCCCCGCACAGCAATTCTTGTGCAGCTCGAATTTTCGAGAGCTTGTCGGAGCTTTCTTCAGATGGCGGCTGCTCCTCAATTATCTTTGCCACTGTGTTCAAATACTCACTAGTTTCGTCGAAATCCAGTCTTTGTAGCGCGTCTTCGAACAGGTCCCGATACTGAGCGAGTGCGGAGAAACTATTGCCGAATGAGACCGCAGCATCAAGCGCTTGAAGTTTAGTTTTGGGTATATGGCTATGATTCCTACCATTAATTATGTTGCCCTGAATTATGTCGACTAGACACTCCTGGGGTTCGAGTTTTAAGTAATTGGGATTATCTCTTTGATCTCGGTGATACAATATTCATAGGAAACGACGACCG
>KV749722.1:0-11266 GCA_001692915.1 Glonium stellatum
TTAATATATTAATATATTAAAAAGCGAACTAATTAGAAATTTCTAAAAAAAAAAAAGGCTATATATATAGACGGAGACCCTATTTATTAATAGATTTACTATCTATTTTAAAAACTGCAAGATATAAAGTGAAAGAAATATTTCCGCGTAGGTTTTTTAATTATTGCTAGCTAGAAAAAAATAAATATAACTAAAGTAGATATAAAAAAGGCAGAACTTATTAGTATAAATATTACTATTAATAGTTATAGTAGTAGAATTTTTACTATTATTAGCTTTAGATTTTTATAGTAAATACTAATACCGGTTTTATAATTTTTTATATATTTTTAGTAATACTAAGTTGGATAGCAAGTATAAGAAATAGCCTAGCCTCTCACTAAAACCCGCATTTAAAGTCAGCCTCTATTTAAGTTAATAATAGTTAGAAAAAAGAGGCGGAAGGAGGCAAGATAATAAGAATACAAGTTGCTATAAAAAGTGGCCATAAATAGAAATAGGAGCAACAGCGGAAGCTGCGTGATATACTAGCCAAAAATAAAGTTTCTTGCCTGATAATATCATTAATGCCAATATGCTTGCAAAATCAACTAGTGGCGTTAAAGTCATGCCGATTAGGAGGGAAAGTAAAGACCTGTTAGATCTTCCTTTTAATGATGTATGCTTGCAGGAAGGATTGCATGGGAGGGTATGGAGGGTTATATTTATTTAATGGCGTGCATAGGAGGTCTTTTACACTGGCAGCTTTGTCCATTAGAACTTGAATATGCTGAAGGTAGGTATATAGTTAGAGAACGAATAGGTCTGCAAGCTGAATTCTTTATAGCTGAAGGTAAAAGATACTTATGCCCCCTTTTAAAGGTAGTACTAAAGGGTATTTAATATTCTGTTGCTAATTTAGATAGACTTCTTTGGATTCTTAGTATTAAAGTGGTTATTTTAGATATCCAGGTGGTAATTTTAATAGAAAACGAAGCAGAATTTCTAGTTAAGCGTTTAATATAGAAGAATTTTTATAAAATTTTAAAAGCTATAGAATTAATTAAGAATCTATTTTTTTTACTTATATATCTTATGGACTTTTTATTTAATATACTTTTTTTCTATTATATTGGAATTTCTAACTTAATTTTCTATTATTAGAAGTAATTTAAGGATGAGTTAGTATTTAAAGCTTTTTTATTTTTAGTATATATTTTTTTTAGTTACTTATTTCGCGTGTAGTAGTAGGATTTTAAGTTTATATATAATTCTAATGTATATATTAACTGGCTATTAATAGGCCTATAAAAGCATTAGTAACGACAATATATAGTAAAAATTGGTATTGGTCTTATTTAAGAACTTAATAGTGACGGCACTAGCAGCAGCAGGGGCGCCAGCTTCACTCATCCTTTTTGTATGTATGCCGTTGCCACTAACGCAACTTCCCGTCTAAAGGGTCTTGTCAGTAACGGCCGGGACAGGTGGGATATTTCCCATGGGAGCACGACCGACAGTTGGCGATGATAACGTCCATCACTGCGGGTCGAGAAACACCTTGGGCCGAGAAATATGAGGGGTACTTCAACTTCAAGCAACTCAAAATCTATGCACACGTTAATATTCACGATAACTCTCCATAAGTTATATGCTGTAGCTATTCCCAGATATCTGGAACCCTTTCGATCTAAAAATTACGTTACGCATCGTCGCCTTCGCGACGGATTCGTAGAGAGCCTTATTCTTTAGCGAAACAGCGTTCCCTCCCTATAGCACCACGATTAAGCTCTTACTACTCTATAATACTTATAACGGTGTTATCTAAGCCTTAGAACCTTACTACGATGCTTAGGAGTTATCACCAGCCTTATGTCTGCTGTCGCACGCAAATTCATGCAGGGTCGCCACCCCGATTAGTACCTCCAACCGGAACGATTACCAGTCCTGGCTAGTGCGAAACAGCCACATAATCATCACAATGTACCACAGTACGCAAGTAGTGGGTGGTCCATAGTTATGCCCCTACGCTCGAACCAGCCTTCGCGTCTTGGCCTGCATTAATGTGGTGCTCCCGATTACTTACCGTGGTGCTCCCTAACTTCTCCCCACTTCTCCTGCACACCCGCACACCAGCACACCACCACCGTTCTCCAACAGTTCCAGTCCTGCACCACCAGCCGCCCGATGCACCCCGTCCGCGAAACCTGAGCCCGCCGCCGTGCCAAGACGCGCGCTGTGCCAAGATACGCGCTGTGTCGGACCCTCCAGCTCGCAAGCGAGAGCCCGATCCCACAACTCACGTATATCCAATTTCGGCCAAAATTTTCATTTTTTTTCATTTCGACAGTAAGTAGGCATTCTTCACCACGAGAGACATGTGGGCCACGAGACAATGTGGTTCCATTTGCAAGCGCATTTTCTTTCGCTCTTTCGAGTTAGTGCTAAATGTGGGCAGCTGACGACACGGATAAGAAAGTGTAACTCAGGGAAGCAGTAACCTAAACGATAGCCTTCTACGCGTGAGTATTCGTCACTCCTTTTACCGTGCTTTTGCAAAGTCCGATCACTTTATTAAGACTACCGCAGCGACCTAGACCGACCGACTTGCCATGGCAACGTCAAATTACGCCACCAGTCAATACACCTCCGAAGAGTTTGTCGAGAGTAGCGGTGCTATACTGTTTGACCTTTCACCAAAGAAGAGCAAGGTCTGCTTGATCCACTACATTGCAAAGAACGAATGGCTTTTAGCTAAGGGCCGACGCAATTGCGGTGAATCTCGACATGAGGCGGCGTTGAGAGAAGTGCGTGAGGAGACCGGATATCCATGTCATCTCCACCCTGTCACTATGTCAACTCGTGCTCCACCGATAGTTGAAACGGGATTTATGGCAGATCAACCCCGAACTTTCTCTAACTTGACTGAACCTTTCATGCTTACGATTCGGAGAATGGATGGGAAATTGAACGCAAAACTCATTTGGTGGTATATCGCTGCACTTGATAAAGACCCCGCAACTGACAGGTCTAACGGGGAGGCTGAGTTTAAAGCCGAATTTTTCTCCTGGAACGAAGCCTTGGAAAGGCTGACTTTCGAAGACGACCGGCAAATTCTGGGGAGAGCTATTGAGTTAGTAAAAAACTCACGACGGGAAAGAGATATCAGTACCAATGTACCCTATTGATGCCTCGTCAAAGCTGTTAGTCGCGTATGTACTTGCATGTTCGTGAGCTGCAGACTGCGGAGGTTCCCCCCCTACTTTGTTCACCTGCCGTCGTCGACCCTAGACAGCACTGGCAGCCCGCTCGTCACCCCTTTCTCTTACGCATGCCATCAGCGCAAAATCCACCCCTACAGCAAGGCGATGATTGCGTCTACGCGAGGATCAACAAACACAACTGGGTGCCTGTGATGTCTAATAAATGACGAAGGTGCGACGAGCAAGGCTGGATGTGGCCCGAGGCGAGGTGCAGCTGAGCCGCCGCAGCTCTCGAAACGCCAGCCCTATGCGCCAGCAACTGCGCTGCCTCGCGCAACTGTCTCCTTCCACGATCGATATGGCACAACCCAGCGCGACGATCGCCTTCGGCGATAGCAACCGCGGCTTCTAGGCGGGCATCATCGACGGCGAACATCACCATCATCTCCCGCCCGATAGGTTCGACGACGGCCTGTGCTCCGCTGCGCTAACGGGTATACCCCACCAGAGCGACCAGAAACACTCCCAAGCCCGTCCGCCAGCAACCCCTTCCGTCACGACGCGGACTTTGTGGAACGCGGACTTTGTGGACCGCGGAACGCTACTCGATCAGATAGGCAAAAAAATGCTCCGCGCCAGCATCGCGAGTAGCGCTGGTGGGCCTAGGCGGTGTGGGGTAAGCGGAAGAACCCTTGGGTCAGTGCTCGCACCTAACGTAGGCACAGGAAGTCGCAGCTTGCCATCGAGCACTGCTATCGCACCACCGAGCGATCGCCGGAGACTAGGCGCATGCCAGCAACACAGCCCGTCTCGAGCAGAGCTTCCGAGACATCGCGGACCAAGTCAAGCTTCGCAGCCAGAAAGACGCACAAGCGGATGTGTTTAAGCTGATTCACGACTGGCTCCGCAACGAGAAGAACGGACGGTGGTTGTTAGTCCTCGATAACGCCGACGATGCTGCCGTCCTCTCTCCACCATCGAGCAGCAGCCAGAAGGCGCAGGCAGGCGGCGACGACGGCGCTCTCCGGCAGCACCTGTCGAGGTATCTGCCTCCGAGCAGGCACGGCTCGGTTCTTGTGACCAGCCGGACAAAGCGTGCGGCATTACAGCTCGTGGAGGAGAGCGATATCATACCAATCGAGCCAATGCACAATAAGGCTGCACACGCACTTCACAAGAAACTGGGAGACGAGGTCAACAAGGACGGCATTGCTAAGCTAGCGACGATGCTGGAGTACATGCCGCTCGCTCTCGTACAGACGGCGGCGTACATCCAGAAACAAGCACCGAGATGAGCGACAGGAGAAAGACAGGTCTGCTAAACCAAGAGGCGGGACATCTTCGCAGAGACGAAGAAACCAAGAACTCCATCCTCATAACGTGGCAGATATCGTTTAATCACATACGAAGCACAAGACGATCGGCGGCGGATCTACTATCACTCATAAGCTTTTTCAACCAACAGGGGATACATGAAGCTCTACTCCGCGGTCAGAATAGCATAGCGAACAGGCGCGATGGTAAAAGTGAAGATAGAGACGGAGAATAGACTAATGAGGATGATAACGTTTCAGGGGTTAGTGTCGACGACGAGTTTAAGGATAATGTTCTTACACTACGAGACTACTTATTTATTACGGTTACTACAAATACGAACACGTTCGAGATGCACAGTCTAGTACAGCTAGCCACCTGGAAGTAGCTAGGGGGCCAAGAGCAAGTTAACTAGTAGAGGCAGCAGTTCGTTGCCAATGTCTACGCAGTTTCCAACTAGACGCTATAGGAACTAGGAGAAATACTAGGCGCAAGAGTTGCCTTAAGGCTTTACCACTTGCTGTAAAAGTCTATTAAGTATAGCACACTGCGAATATTAATGTGCACACAAGGTTTTATGGGGAAAAACTATGGACCCCCGTAGATTTGACTAAGGACCCCATATGTCGGAAACCATCGGGTGCAAATCGTCGAAACCCTTCTTAAAAGCGTACAATACGTGAATTTCCTTATAAGACTTGACGCTGTGTATAGGGAAATTCACGTATTAAAGGCTTTTGAGGGGGGTTTCGACCTGATGGTTTCCGATATATGGGGTCCTTAGCCAAATCTGCGGGGGTCCATAGTGCTGCCCGGTTTTAAGGTACGTAGAAGTTAAAGTACCTCTAACTTCTTCCGGAACAAAGGGATTTTCGGCACACAGGGGGGGAAGTTATACGTAATGCTCGTGGCCGACAACGGTAAGCGCGGGCTCAACCATCACCACGGGCTCGAATGGGACGAGCGCTGCGTGTGCGGCACGGCTTGGGGCGGTGAGCAAGAGACGAGGCGCGGGGAGACGGCGCAGTCAGTCACGATGGCCTCGCGACATACCGGACGAGAGCCTTGGAGGTCGAGAATTGCAGATATAGACAGCAGCCGACGTTATATTGCTGGCCTTGGTGGCGGTTTGAGCGTAGACGTTGTAGGTGGCTGGCTTATCGCTGGCTTATCGCTGGCCTAGTGAATGCGCGCGAGAAAGAGCGCCGGCCGCTGATTGGTTGAGCTACCCCGGCGAGGCCACCTCTGCACCACCACTGCGGGGTTTAATTTAATTATGCTTTGCCTGCGCCCCTGTTCTTTCTGCAGCTCCTCCTGAAGCCAAGTCGTGCTAAGGGCTATCTTTACCAGGGCCACAAAACCGGTCAATCTAAGTAGGGATGAGACTAACAGTAGCTGGATGATTGTGTGGCACAGCAAACCCAGCGTGGTGTATTTAGGCCGAAGTATTACTCCATAACCAATCTCCTTTACCATCTCAATAATGGCTGCCTCCATCCCTCTTTTTCCTTTCGATCCTGCATTAGCGGAGAATCTTGGTTTCCTCTATCTTGCTGTTGGTGGCAGTAGGGTTTACCAGCAACGAGACCAGAAAAGCCTACACAAAACCGCGGCAAAGGTTCAAGATTGGGACTTGGTGGGACTCGTCGAATCTAAAGGAGACATTCTTTGCCTTGTCCTACGAAAAGAAACTCAGCTCCGGTCCCTTCTTGGTATTGTCAACGCGGAATATCTCACCTGGGAGGTACGGCTCATTTCCCTGCATCGAAAGTTGCGAAGCTAATAGGATTCGCAGGTTTTGAGGGAGGGCAAAAACCAGGAGAATTGGGAGGTGTTACGATTTGCAGGCACAGCCAAAGACGGATCCAAACGCTCACTCAAAATCTGCAGTCGCGATCACCTTCTTCATGTAGGGTCGGAGCCTGCAATTCGTCGATTTGGCGTCCTCTCCTCGCGAAAGGTTCGATACACCCGTCGATATCATCCACGAGACGGTCATCGGATTTTCATTTATCAACCTCTCAAACTCACGGAAGACCTCTTTGTCCTTGATGATGCAGATTTCCTCCATCCGAAGGATGACTTAATTGCTGTGAATCCAGGAGTCACCTGCGATCTCTTTCTCACCTCTGTCCCCGTCTACGAAGTTGCTCACCACACCGCAAGCAGCCTCAAGGCAACCCTGCTACATAAATGGCGTGCCATTTCGAAGGAACCCTGTGTAAAAGACGTGATACCGCTGCTCTACCGATTTCGCGACTTCGACGCTCAATTTGCTCAGCGACTTCGGATCGAGTTTACCCGAGTTGCTGGCGCTTCTCCAAGACCTTTAGTAAATCTATCGTCGCCATCTCGAACGGAAATGAAAGAGTCGGAGATCCGAAGAAGACAGAGACTACAAAAGCAGTACCATATTTTATGCATCTTGGACATAGCATGGGATTTTTGGTCTCCACGTTACATACTATCCTCTCCAACTCCAGCAGCCCTTGACAATCATGAGGAAACATTCGAATTTCGCGCAGCCGCCGAGCGGTACCGCCCTTCTCCATTCACCTCGAACTCGGAAGGTCTTTTTGGAGAGATCTGCTTCCGGACGGACGCGGAATGGCGACGAGTCTACGTCAAGAAAGCATCGCACGTCATTGATGAGCTCCGTGCACTGCCTGACGTCTTACGGTATTTTCCCCCTAGTTGCGTACAGCAGCTTCTCGCCGCCGATAAGTCAGCTAGCCAGCTTTTCTTCAGACGATTCGAGGGTAAAATGCTGAGTAAAGTTCGACTAGAATATTACGATAACAAGTCGTTCTTGAACCATACTGGTCCTATGGACGCGGTGGACTGGTTCGTCGAAATTGAGATGCAGAGGACAGAGCATGTTGGCGATGCGTACCGCAGTACAATGAACATGGATCCGATCCCAGCCAGATGTGCAGAGCAACACATCCATCGGTTTTATTATGCACGACTGGAATCCGATTCCCGTTTCCTTGAGTTCTATTCGGAGCAATGTTTGGACGTTCTGGGTATATACGACCTCAAGGAAGTGGGAACTTCGGACTTCTTGAACATGCCTCTTACAATCAATGGAACCAGCTACCCTCCTCTACGGTACTACCTGGATCGTGCAAAAGACGTTCTTGATCCCAGCGCACCAGGCGGCCTAAGCTCTCTCTCAGAAGCATTTGGCCTGGGAGATGGTCACGGAGGAAATGTAATGGTCACTGAGGATTACGCCTCTCCGAAGATGATATACCTCGACTATGAAGTATCTGGATTCCACTGTCCATTTTTGGACATGGCCAAGTCTATTTACAATGACGGCTTTTTCAACGTCTTGTACGCAGACTTGCTTTGCGACGATGCCACCGATCGGCAGAACAAGTCTGGTGCTGTGGTCTCATGGGTCATAAATTCCGAAGCTCTTTGCATTGACTACAGCGTTAGGGTCGACGCAATCGGAAAGACTACTGCAATTACCAAACTTGAGTACCTTTTGCGGCCGATTTTCAACCTGGTACGAAGGCAATCCTTACGGAAAGCAAAAGTCGCCGAAGACGTCCTCAGCAACTCTCTCTTCGCCTGCGCCTTATTGAGCAGAAATTTTGCAAAGCGAGCAGATATATTCTTCCTCAACTTAGCGCTGGGTGTTCGGCTCGTCGATAACCTGAGAGAAGTGCTCTCTGAAGTCTTTGGGTGGCGTGGGCTACCCGTTGTGGGGCTTTCAATTCGGGATATGAAAATTGAGGAACCACCGGTAAGGGAACTATCTGTAGCGTTGTATGAAAGTAGGGGTAAGTTCATAAGCCTTCCCAATATTCTTCAGATCTAACCGTCTATTTCCAGGCCATGCCTGCTCAGATGTCTTTTTGCTCTACAACCTCAAACCGGAGGAAGTTTTCTTAAAGAGGGCTAGCGAAACGTTTCAACTTCAGCATCGTTTCTCACGAAAGTCCGACGAAAGCCACGGAACAGTATTGCATCGTATATCTGACGCGAGGTATACGGGCATGAAGGTTCGAGCTGCAACGCTTTGAAAAGGACTTCTCGCTGAATAGAACAGATTGCCCCCCATACTTGTATACGGGAAAGCCTTTTCGCGGAACCCCGTATTGACCACCATTTCGCGTACTCCACCATTTTGAAATCGAGAAGACCTGAAAGTCTACTGATTGATGTGGGGTGCTGCATGGGCACGGACATCCGGAAATTGATTCTTGATGGTTATCCCCCCGAGGTAGGCCAAACTAGCCATTTGAACTGGGTATTCGGCTAACGTCGCCCATCCACAATAGTGCATCTTAGGTCTGGACGTTGAGAAACGTAAGACTCCGTCAAGTATTTGTGGATTCAAATCGCTAATTTGCATCTCGAGGGAGTAGGCTTCTTTAAACTCGGTCATGATCTTTACAACGAAGACGAGGAATCCAGCCGCCTTCGCTTTCGCCAAGCAGATATGCTCGATCCCAGATTTACAGAGAGAACTAGCGATCTCCAAAATCGATTTCATTTCGTCCACACGGCGAATGTGATCCATTTATTTAATCTTCGGGATCAAGAGACCTTCTTCCGGAACTTGGTACATTTGACGAAACCTGGAGGTATCATTTGGGGCCGTCAAGTTGGTTTGGCAGAGAATACAAATCAATCGATATATAAGCAACCCGAGGGGAAAGGTGCTCGCTTCACCATAAAGGAGTTCCGCGATTTCCTCTTGGGAATCACAGGTTGGACATCAGCGGACATGCAATTCGAAGCTCAACTTGTGGAGTATGACGAGCTACGAGTACCACGAGTAGACAAGAATTGGGTATTACAGTGGAGCATTCATATACCTGCAGGAAAGTTAGCTAGAGACAGGTCTTTGTCTGTTGTAGAAGTTTAATCCTCCGTTCTAGTGCTTAGTCACATTGGATGGTGGCCTTGCAAGAGCCCGCGACCAAGGGAATTGCTGACGATAGTGCACTTTGATCCAGTACCGTGATAACAATCCTGGTTTTTAGCCAAAGGTATGCCTCACAATACCGGAAGTCAGGCTGCCGTGAGTCATTGGTAGAGGTGCACAAGGAGTGAATCAACTTCAAACTCCAAATCCGAAGAAATGATTGATGCTCTTGGAGATCGCAGAAGCTCCTCGCCTGACGTAAAACTGTGTCCACCATCACCGCCATTCTTCGTATCGATGTGTTCGTTTGGAGCTATGGCTGGGCTTCCAGCATCATAGTCATGGGCGGAGGCAGAAGGAGGCTGTAAAAAGTTCAGCGAAGCGACGATAAAGGGCTCGGCAGTAGGCGACGCAACATGGCGGAAATATTGCACGTGAAAAAAGTTCTAGAATGTTCAGTCGAAAGCACGTGATTTAATGGACACAGCTAAGGCGGTTTCTGATTCGCTTCAAGACGCTTCACAGCACGCAGTCAGCGCGTCCGGTGACGATGTCTGACGCGCAAAGCGCCGGAGCTGCAAACGATTTCAGCATGACCTGGATGAGGCAGCGTACTTGGTGTTACCACCGCTAAACGAGGCGGTGATCGACCAGTTGCAGCCATATGGAAAGAAATAGTTGCCGGAAAGGCTGAGCCACATGTGGCGGAACCCAGGCTCCAGGCTCTGGAGTACACGAGCCACTGGTACTGTACCATTTGCTAGAGGCTGCGGGAATACCCTGCTCGAAGCTAGACTAATAATGGAAGGGCCATGCTAAGCGCTGCAGGGAGCGTGCGGGGTAAAAATTCAGCAGCGTGCAAAAATCGGAAGCCGATAGCGAGTGGACGCTCAAACTTCGGAGCAGTCAGCAAACGACACTAATGACCGCTGGACACATTTCGAAGTGGCATCTGCTTATTACAACTCTATCCGCTCTTTGTATATGACCTGCGCAACTCCCCGCTTAATATGACCTTGATAAAGCAAGTCTTAACGACAAGAGTGTCCTAATACATCTTCGCTACTGGTATCCTCCAGGACGCTCCTTCTGCGGCGTTGGCTGGTTCGACTTCGCTCATCCGCATCACTTTGTCCTTTGGCACCGATGGACCCGCCTCTGCCTCCTCTAGTGCAGGACTCTTGCGCTTACGACCGCGTTTTCCCTTAATTGCGATGGCTTTCTCTTTTGCCTCACGCTTTGTTTGTGCCTCCTCTAGGTCCTTATAGCTTATTACCTTTGCTTTCCCTAGAACTACTAATTTAGTTAATTAGCGAACTTTTACTTTATTATTTACTTTAAACAGAAATTAATTTTAATTCTAAAGAAGGGCATATTTAGTAAAGAATATTTAAGCGGTACTTATAATTTTCTATATATACCTTTATAGACGCTATTTACTTATCTTATTAAGCGTATAAGTATTCTACTTAATTAGATTTTATAATAATATAAGAGCCTCTATTATTACTAGCGTTATAAAAGTTATAGGTATTTACAGTGCTTTATCTTATAGACTAAATCTTATTATCTTATTACTGGCCTTTAGAATAGTAGATTTAGCTAAAGATTTTTATATTTCTTTAAGCACCCTCTCTAAATTAAACGGAAATAAACTAGTTATAGCCTATCTAGCTATAATATTTCTTCTAGTTATTACTTTATCCCATGCGGGCTTATATAAAGAGGTAAAATACTTTTTACTAACTTAGTTTATACCTTCTTAATTTAGTTATTTAATTTAATTATAATAGACTATCTTTAAAAGTGCAAAGACTCTAATATTATAGAGTTAGAGCTTATATAAGATATAAGAGGGGAAATAATATAAAATAATATTATTTTT
>KV749723.1:2898-17355 GCA_001692915.1 Glonium stellatum
CTCCACACAATACTCATAAATGTAAAGCAACAAACACGCCACTGCCTGAGATGTATACCTCTGTGTTGCAATTATTTGCGTTTGAATCTCAAAATTTCCGCCGCTTCGATGCTTCGACGCAACCTTAGGAGCGAAGTCATAACACTAATCTCGAGACACCAACAATACCGCGATATCCTAGCGAATTTGGTTGCTGCCATATGCATTGCATGAACGCGGCTCTATTTGTAAGCAATCATCCCGGTATGCATTACTAGAAACATTATTGGATCAGATATTTCCTCACCTAACCACACGAAGTACCAATGTCATGCTCGCAAGCTTTTTACTATTAATTTTATACAAATCGTGCAAGATGAAGCATTTGCATTGTTTTACGATGAGTGAACTTGTGAACCTAACCCTATTTTTTCCTATCCTTGCCATATATCTATGTAGACAGCGATCCTATCAATCACCAAAATTGAATACAGAATTTTTTGTGGGGTGGTTTTACTTTTTACATATAGCACATAAGCTAAAATCCTAGGCACCCATAACACCCTGTGCGTGCAACGTACGGCTGATATTCTGCAAGCCACGACGCTTAGATCCTCTGTGGGTAATAAAGTCTGTGTCCCTTCGCTAAGTTACCTATGTTCCTACGATTAGGTAAGCTTTGAGAAGGGAACGATAAGCAAAAGGCGCTGGTGAAACAATAAGTAACTATCCAGGAAGTAATGAATCAAGGTAAAATAGTTCTTCTTTAACAGTCACTCTGAGCACAGGAATATCTCTAGAATTACAAAAGCTTCATTTTAATTTTGACACCATTTAAGAAGTTTGCTCTCGGTAGAATTGGTGTAGAGCTGCTTATTGGGCTCTTATCTTGCCAGCCAGGTTTCATGAATTCAATAGGTGCCGACAATGTGGAGGGTTGTCTTGCGGCTATCTTGCGTTTCTTCATTGTCCACTAACTGGTTCATGCCATCTCTACTCCCTACTCTACCTATATGACCTCTGCGGGCTGTAACCGGATCTCGACTGCTATCTCGGTCGGGTCCATCTCGATAAGAATTTTGTTATCATACTTTCTTGGGGGTTGGTGTTAATGGTTACGTATATATCCTCACAGCGGGCCAGCATCTTGTTCTCCGTAGTCATACTCAAAGTGGCCTAGAGACTTTTCATAGATATCCCATATGTTAGTAAGAGCGCAACAAGCACGCCACAAATCAGACCTACCCGTATGAAATCAGCTATACAGTTCTCTATTCGTAATGGTCCATCTAGTCAGGCATAGAAATCCCTACTAAAAGTTATGGATGAGAAAGATAGGCCAATAGAAACGCAGTTCAAGTTTAATGATACGTACGTAAGATAATTCCCGTTACGGCGCTGGGTGGTAACCATCATAACACTCGGATCCGTTCTAAATATGCATGGTCGATTGAGCGGAGATTCCTTGTCAAATGAGGATAGCCCCTTGCGTTGCGAAGCTGCTCAAACGACTTACTTTACTACATGGAAACGGGTTGTATCAGTGACCCACAAGACCCCGTAATTGGATTCACTGACAACTTTATTGATCTCTAGCGGGAATATGACGAAGACTTCCTCTATAGTCTTTAACGAAAACCCCCCTCACCAAGATCTATTTCCGTCTTTAGACCTAAGCAGCCACCACTTTAACCTAAACCAAGGGTGAGTATGCCCTGAGTATGCCCTGAGCACTCCCTAAGCACGTAAGGAGGGGCCTATTTCTAGGCCCCTGGGGTCCACATTTAGGAATCGGCTAAAAATGCCGGCATCGCCTTAATCCAAAGTTTCGGCCACTGCTGCCTTATACTTAGCCACCTTTAATTCTTAAAACTATCGCTAATATATCTACGCTTACCCCTTATTCTAACTAAACCAATGACTTTAGCTCGAACTTGTATCCAGCTTTACATTTTCAAGTTATTATGCCGCGATTATTATTATTAAGATTATTTAAAATAGCTATATAGTACAAAAACGTTTCCTAGTATTTCTATGTTAACTTTTAGCTAATAACTATATAGTTTTCCCCTTTATATTTACCGCTTATAACCGCAAAACTGTAAGGAATTGTCCAAAGAATTTACATATACTCTTAAATAAACCCTATCCCTCCTTGATGGAAACTCCCTAGACAATATTACTTGGCGGAAATTTACGAGCCTATCACCGTCTCCGTAACGAAGCGCTTGGTGTTTCAAAACCTTAAATCAAAGCCACGAATGCAAGTTGACGTGGCAGCTGCGGCAGCGGCTGTGCTGCGCAATGCCAAGCCTACTGCCAGCCTTTGAGGTCGAGTCTCTTTTGGGTCCTTACAACCACCACTTTCCTACATAGCTCCCCTTGCCCTTTGGAAAAGCTGAGCACTTGGTGTCCTTTTGATTGAATTGGTGGCCGTCGAGCCT
This sequence comes from Glonium stellatum, assembly GCA_001692915.1. Lineage (NCBI taxonomy): Eukaryota > Fungi > Ascomycota > Dothideomycetes > Gloniales > Gloniaceae > Glonium > Glonium stellatum. Next base: position 5,322 of record KV749723.1, read on the forward strand.
CTACGCGAAACCCCCGCGACCCGACCGAACCGACCGCAACCGATCGACAGTGAAGTCCGCATTCGGCTTCTCGAAGACCCAGCCCGATCCTCTCGCAATGGCTACGCAGACAGCTACCGGGCCCAGAACTCATAATGACTACGCTGTGGGATGGGTCTGCGCTCTGCCGAAAGAACAGACCGCGGCGACGGCTATGCTGGATCAGAGACATGCTGATCTCCCGAAGCCGCCGAATGACCCTAACACGTACACTCTTGGATCCTTTGGCAAGCATAATGTTGTCATAGCCTGCTTGCCCAAAGGGAAGATCGGAACCAGTTCAGCTGCGACTGTCGCCGCCCGGATGGTCGGTACCTTTCCGTCCATTAAGTTCGGCCTCATGGTTGGCATCGGCGGCGGAATTCCACCGAAGGTTAGACTTGGCGATGTCGTGGTCAGTACACCTGTGAGCCAGTTTCCTGGCGTGGTCCAATGGGACTCGGGAAAGGCGAAAGAGGGCGGCAACTTTGAGCGGACTGGGTCGCTGGACAATCCGCCAACCTCTCTTCTTACAGCTCTGACGAAATTGGAGACGGAACATGAGTTGACCGGGTCCAAGATGCCGGAGTATCTAGAGGAACTGAAAGAGAAATGGCCAAGACTAGCGCCGAAGTATCTGAGAGCTGACTCGCGGGAGGATGTGTTGTTTAAAGCGGATTACGGCCATGTCAGCGAGAGCACCACGGATTGCGGAGTCACTCCGGGTATTGACGACGGAGACGAGGAAGAAGACAGCTGCCGATTCTGCGATAGGTCCAATATCGTGAAGAGGAGACCCAGGGAGATGCGTGTGCACTACGGTCTCATTGCGTCAGGTAACAAAGTCATTAAGGACGCTACGTTCCGAGACAGACTTAATAAGGATCTTGGTGGTCATGTTCTCTGCGTCGAAATGGAAGCAGCAGGACTGATGAACAACTTCCCGTGCATCGTCATCCGAGGCGTCTGCGGCTACGCGGACTCGCACAGGAGCAAGGATTGGCAGGAGCATGCAGCGGCCGTAGCGGCAGCGTTTGCAAAGGAACTTCTAGACTATATACAGCCAAGTGATGTTGACGGGGAGCGCACTGTGAAGGACATACTGAGCCATGGTTAGTCATTTTTGAGTCGAGCTGACAGCAAATCTCGACTAATCATGCAGTTCTTGACAGCGTTAACAGACTGAGTCTTAGTAATCATCAATACGAGGTCATTAAGTGGCTACATCCACCAGATCCCTCAACAAATTACAACAAGGCCCTGCAGCAACGCCAGAAAGATTCAGGCCTTTAGTTCTTGCAAACTAATGCCTTTGCGAAATAGAATAAAAGGCAAAATTCTTTTTTATGGCTTCATGGCATTTCTGGATGCGGCAAGACAATTCTGAGCTCCACTATTATTAAAAAGCTTAAGAAAACCGTTCCGCGTCAGTCCCTCCTCTACTTCTACTTCGACTTCAGCGACACACATAAGCAGACTCTAGAGAGCATAGTCCGCTCCCTTGTTAGTCAGCTCTACTATAAGCATAAACAGACCGCACAACAGCTGGACACTCTCTTTTCATCTTGCCAGGACGGACGTCAACAACCTACTAGCAAATCACTTTACAAGATCCTCTTACATAAAATAGAGCAAGTTAAGGAAGTCTAAATTATTCTGGATACCCTTAACGAATGCTATACAAGAAAAGGCCGGCCAACAGAAGAATTACTCTCGTGAATAAGAGAAGTCCTACACTCGAAGCAAAGGAACGTCCATCTTCTTATAACAAGCCGACTAAAACAAGAGATTAATTCTAAAATAATAGAGTTTGCTCGTAATAACGATATAGTGCCTATTCAGAGTAGCGCCATTACCGATAACATCCGTGCGTACGTTCGGACCAGGGTCAGAGAGGATAATCATCTCAAGAGGTGGAAGGTCCGACCAGACGTCCAGCAAGAGATTGAGACCCGACTTATAGAGAAAGCAGATGGAATGTAAGGCTAATCTATTATTAATCCATTATATATAAGAGATGCTAAGCGTTGATAGGTTTCGATGGGCTGCATGCCAGCTTAATGCGCTAGAAAATTGCCTAAACCTTCGCAGTCTCCAAAATGCTCTGGAATCTCTCCCGAAGACCTTAAACCAAACATACAACAGAATTTTAACAAGTATTCCTAACAAACAGAAGCTAGATGCTATAAGAATTCTTCAGTTCCTAGCGTACTCCGAGCGGCCATTAAGGATCAAGAAGGCCATCAATGCATTAGAAGTAGATACTGATAGGGATCCATACTTTGATCCAAATTACAGAATGCCCGATCCTCGCGAGATCCCGCGTTACTGTTCAAGTTTAGTGGTCGTAGTGTCCGCAAAGGGCTATTCACACGATAAGGGCGATAAGCCCACAGAACTCCAGTTAGCGCATTTCTCGGTCAAGGAATATCTGACGTCAAACCAGCTTCAAGACTTTCAAGAGGTCGCTGCGAAAGCATCAATTGCAACAGTCTGCCTTGCATATTTATTACATTTGAACCAGAATATCCCAATAGAGAAGATTAAAAAGACGTTTCCGTTGGCGCAGTATTCGGCAAGGTACTGGATGGATCACGCTGCAATAGCTGAAGGCAAGGACAGAAAACTACAAGGTTTTATCGAGAAGCTGGTAGTAGTGGCGCGGGAGAGGGTCTTGTAGAGGGTGCGGAGGGTTCGATCGGCGTGTCGGGAGGTGTATCTGGCTGGGTATTCGGTGAGTTGCGAGCCCTGTATATCGTCAGCGTTAAACTGCACAGTTTTAGCGTATACTAGCCTGTGTATCTTGCGTCAACTGTAAGGGCCTCTTCAGGCGCCGTTCGTCCCACTCCATATTTGAGAGATTGCGCCTTGTGCTGTAGTAGATTCTGCAAGGCCTTCCATGGGATAAGTGCACATATTCGGTAATCTATATATGCGCCGCCTGCCACGCGCCGCTGTTCCACGCTATAACTAGGAAGCTTTGTAGCTGTACTAGTGAGTTTGTACGTACTTCAGTCATTGAAATAATACCTCTTACTTAAAGCTAGACTGCTAGTGTGAAGGAGTTGTGCTACCTACGTAATACGACAGAAGATTGCATATCACATACCTTTACACTAGCCTTGACGGGTTTACTATTATCCACATTTTACAGTACTACTTCTCTAACATAGCGTGGAGGAGGCGATGACAAGGCTTTGCAGGAGTGAAGTTGACTTAGCGCTCCCGCCACTTCAGGCACTTGTAAGGTTGTATGTTTGAACCCGACGGGTTCTCCCGTAGTCCACCGAAGGAGGCCCGAACCGCGGAATTAGGCGAGAGGTCGAACCCTCGAAGAAGCTCCATGTGATATTTTACCCATTGTCGATCGCCTTTCTTTCATCGTGAAACGCATGGATTACTTTGCGGTTGACTTCCAATGTGGCCGGCCGCTTCGTCAAGATATATAGACATATAGATATCTATGGCAAGCGCAGAGAATCAAATTGGAGGCCGTCAGTAAGGTGGTTGAATAAGTTCCAGCTGATTTCGAGCTTGGCCACCTTACACGCTGATGCTCAACACAAGAGGTTGGATACCGAAGTTCATACAATTATTATTATGATTATCAGTGAGTCTTATTTACGAATTCTCATCTACCTCCGACTCCTTGTGGTTAGTCTAGGGAAATTGATACCGGATTCTAGACTAGAACATCCTTCTGTTTCGAAACATGTGCTGGGCCAGGTGCAGCTGGCTGTTCTTCCTTCCTCTGCACAGCATGCCCGGCACTACCTAATACGGGCGGAAGGCCTTTTCTTCCCCGCGCTTCGCTCGAGCCGTAGCTATCAGGCATGCTCGCCTCCATCTCACTCCTCACGTCCTCGTACATGCGCTCAATGATATCAATCTCCTCATCAACCTCCAATGTACACGTCTCAAGACAAAAGTCTCGCTCCCGCTGTTCAATATACTCTCTGACTTTCCCCCACTGGTTCTGCTGGTGCTTATATCGGTTCGGCAGGCCGGAGCCCTTGAGGTAGGTCAAGAAACCGGCGATGATTGTATTGATGGCGCCGAACCCGGTGACAACTCTGTGCGGTCCATTGCCAGCACCCAGGGCGGTTAGGGAGGCTGCGACGATGATCTGTACGCCGAGGCAAGCGTTGATGAGGAAACTGAACACTCTGTATTGCAACGAGGCGCGGTCTTCGGCGCGCACGGTACGAGCATAAATGCCCAAATTTGAAGCGGGTCGGCCAAGGATCTCGGCCAGCTTCAGCGCCGGGACGCTGTTGATTCCGGTAAGCTGGCGGAATACCGCGAGCTTGTTGTTGGCAGGAACAAGCTTGTGTGGGTCAGGGTAGTGGTGGTGCGGAGCTTCGGTTGATGCTGTCGGCGGTGCTATTGTGATACCAAAGGCGCCATGGCCGTCGCCAACGCTGGCCGTAGCCGCACTATGGACCTGGTCGATGGTTTCTTTCGAAGGCAGGTGGGCCACGATCTCTTGGCGACCGCGTTCCGCACGGTCGAGTGCGGCGAGAAAGCGTCTCATGGAGCCTTCGGTCTCCTCCAAATGGAGTGGGGATTTGGGGCTCCAGGACGTCGAGCTACGGATGTGTTCCCCATAGTATTTATTAGAGTTTTTAACGCGCCGGACTGGTCAGTGGCATGTACCACGCGATGCATTCCCCCTCCCGGGTGGCTGGCTGCAGAGGCCGCGGGCAATGAAGATCAACACGACTCAGCTCTGTCGCTCAGCGCCAGATATCCCAAAGGGTATCGCTAGATCGTATAAGGCGAAAGTGATTTACGGTTGCCGCAGGCTTAGCGAAGAAGCTAACCCGGTTAGTTCATCAATTTCAACTACTGCGGCACCCGGGATTCACCCCGTGCTGGTGTGCTGGTGTGCTGCCCAACTGCTGCACGCCTGCTCCGCTCTGCTCCCAACCCGCTTCTTTGTCTGCTCCACCCCTTCCGACCAATTAACTTCAATTACTACCTTTGCTACTTGCATCGCCGTCTGCGTGATCTAGAGAGTAGATGTGGTCACGGAGGTTTTTTTCTGACAAGGTTTCGCACTACTGGTTAGCCCCATGCAGCGATACCGCACAGCCTCCCGCCCCTATTCTCGATCTACACTTTTATCGGTGAGATCTGTCGGTTACGCTACTATGCGTGGATGGATTAAACGCTATTTGAACCACTCGTAGATGCGTCCAGCACGGGCGCTTCCCGCTGGATGCTTGAAGGCACCGTATCTTAATCAAACATTCACAGCAATGTCACCCCTGTTCTAAGCTCTCAATCCCCTCCCGACCTCTATCAGCGTTCTAGCCTCTATCTTTCTCGCCTAGATTCCCAGCCGAAAATGACTCTTTAGAGACTATCACCCACGGCTACGAACCAGCCCGGGCTGACCCCGCGATGATCTGCAAGCGTCCGTAAAACCCCGTCAATGCGGCAACTCCGTGCCTACCCAGACCCGCCCAAGGTCGCTCTTTCCAACATCTAACGATGAGTCAAGGTCGTCCCGTTAGCGTGAAACTCCTCGTAGCGTATAGACGATAACCAAAATTTTAGTCAAATTTTGGGGCTTGGCTAGAACTTTGGCTGAGTAGCTCACAGTACAGAGCTGTAAGGCAATTGAGACTCTAGGTGCCAGTTGTTTCGTTTAATCGGGGCAGAGTGGGTTTGAAGTAAAAGCCGGTTTAATGCTTAGCTCCAAATATAGTAAATGACGCCTGCGGGCAGCGGCCACAATAATAAGAGCTTTCCCTAATCGCGTGGCTGTTATTTCAGAATTCCTGTTAGCACTGAGGAGCTTGACTGCGCAAAAAACAGTTTAACCGTTGGTTCAGAAACCAAGGAACGGCATCGCGACCGTTGGTGTTGTTAGATGGTGTTTTTGCCACGTATAAACTTGGGAATGTTTTGTGGCTAAGTGACGTGCAACGAACACTTCATGCACTTTTTAATACCTTCACAGCAACCTGCATCAGTGAAATGTATCCGTAACAGGATAAACGGAGCTCTTGCGGCGCTTATGAAGTAGCTAAGATAATTCTTCGCATAAAGAACTCTACCGTAAACCATTGAAAAGTCCAGCCTGGTGATAAATGGACTGGTAGAATGTTTAAAGCGTTGATATTGAAACAAAATACAGCTAGCAATGATCCCTACGGGTCAATCACTAGGGTCCCATACTCAGGCGCAGCCCCAACTACTCCTACCTCTTCCACATACTCATCCCAAGCTAGCAGCAGTTCCTTGAGCTTGGAACCCTCAATGTCCCCTAAGTCTTGCGTCTCGCCTGGATCCTGTTCTAGATCAAACAATTGCCACTTTTCGGGTCCATATGGCTTGGGGATAAACGTAGCCTTCCACTTGCCCTTCCTAATTCCCATACGGTCGAACAATTCCCATCCATGTACACTATCCTCAGAATGGATCACTGTAAGATTTCCATTATTTCCTTCATCGTCGCCGTGACCTTTCCTGCTTAGGTATGGCAACCATGATCGACCACGAGGCGTTACAATCTTGCGACCCTTCCATTCCGTGCCAGGATGTTTTACGCCGGCAAGGTCCAGTATGGTCGGCGTGATATCCATTACGGTACAAAAAGCGTGCTCAATGCTATGTGTCGGCCTGGAGCCAGTCAAAGCCGGGAAGCGCACAATCAAAGGCACACGAATACCCCCTTCCGCGGTGAAGGCCTTGTAAAGCCACGAGGGCGCCGTTCCGGCCGAGGCCCAATGTGGGCCATACCACACGTACGAGTTGTAGCGGCCCATGTTAGCGAGGCTATTGTCATAGTATTTCTTGATATGATCAAAGATATTACCATTAACAACCGGGGCAGATTCAAGGAGCAGGCCTTCAGCACCATTGTCGGACATGAAAAGGACAAAAGTGTTCTCTAGCTCATCGCTTTCGCGAAGGAAGTCTAACACTCTCCCAAGCTGTGTGTCCATGCGTTGGACCATACCAGCATATGTCTCCATGGTACGAGCTGAGAATTTCTTCTCTTCAGGCGTAAGTGTATCCCAACTCCGGGATAGCAACCCAGTGTGCGCTGCAACTGCATCATGCGGCACAGCGTGATCAGGCACAAGACCTTCTTTTTTCAAACTGCGGATGCGTTCCTGTCGTAAGTGCTCGGGACCTTGATCGTACCGACCTCGATAAGGTGCAATATCTTCTTCGGGAGCCTGAAGTGGCCAATGCGGAGCAGAAAATGGAAGGTAGGCAAAGAAAGGCTTTGCCTTATCTTCTTCAGTCCGTTCCCGCAAGTACTGCAGCATTTTGTCGGCGAAGCGGTCACTGGAATAAAAGTTTTCGCCTAAATCTGATGGTCGGATGTGCTTGTCATCTTCTACGTAAAACACCTGTGTCCCTAGAAAGCATGTTATTGATTAACTCATGTTGCAATTGAAAGCAACCTCTCTTACTAGCCAACAATCCCGGTAGCGAATCTGGCTCTTCGAGCTGCGGCTCCCAGCCGTAATGATTCGCAGCTCCCTGGAGCATTTCAGCAACACATTCGCATTATGCGGGAACTTAAAACGCTACCGGAAGCAGGGTATACGACCGATCAAAGCCTCTCGCGTGCGGCCATCTGTCCTTAGAAAGGCCAAGATGCCATTTCCCGGACATCAGCGTAAGATAGCCGGCATCTCTCAGTAATTCTGGCAAGGCAGCAACACGGTCATTGAGGTAACCTTCATACCCCGGCTTCCCCTTTTTGTGCTCTGGTATTGATTCTATCATTGCGCCTACACCAGCAATATCTAAGATGGTTTAGAACCTCTGGAACGAAGGGGATGAGGGGGATAAGGAAGAGACCCACGATTGTCGGTCCCACTTAGCAGCATTGATCGTGTGGGAGAACAAGCGGATGCAGCGTGAAAATCTGTGAACCGGATGCCATCTTTGGCAAGGCTGTCAATGTGAGGTGTTTTGATCTCGCCGCCAAATGCGCCAAGGTCAGAGAAGCCAAGATCATCCGCAACGACAACAAGGAAATTGGGCCGCGCCATGATTATTTATTTTAAAATTCAACAGGTAGAGCAACGGGATAGAGTCACAGGAGTCATAGGAAGGAGTAACGAGGAGAGAGGATGGAAGATGGGAGAAGGAGAGAGGAGGGAGGATAGTATGGCGAAGAGGATTTAAAGATACGGTGAGTTTAGGTAAGTGGAGATAAGTGTAGGTGAGCTTCATATTGCACAATGAACAGCGGCGCCAGGGGCCTGCAATGCGCCTGATCGTGTGCTACATTTTACGCAAATTCCCGCATTGGTGAAGCGGAATGTCTATGGCCAATTGCCAGCGCCGGTCAAATCCCTTTAGTCGCTTCGTAGGTTGAAACGGTGCTCGGGGCTGATGAAACGGCTTTAGTGGGTGACAAGGACGCTGATTGCGTGCTGTGGGCATGAAATGGTGTTGGAGGTCGACTTATGGACCTCGGAGTGCAGAGTGGAGCCGTCACTCTCGCCTGGCTGCCCACTAAGCTGCCAAGGTGCCAAGGCATAGTCGGGCCTTTCCCCACCATGTTCACCCTTGAACCACCCTTGAACCACCCCTTGAAACTGTGCGTGTGTGCGTCGTCTCAACTCCATCCATCGCAGCTCCATCGGCTACTATGCCACAACCTGCTCCAATCAAAACATACGTGTTCTATACAATCTAACCAATCCCACTTGCTTAATTGTCATCGTTCTGATCAACCTGCGGATGGTCTTTGCCGCTACGAGCAGCCGCGCAGATAGCAGCCTTGCAGATAGCTGACGCAAGAATCACAGTGCCTTTGGAGCATTCACCAGCCTTGAAGATGCTACAAACATAGAAGATGCTACAAACATAGAAGATGCTTCTGAAATAGAAGATGCTTCTGAAATAGAAGATGCTTCTGAAATAGAAGATGCTACTGAAATAGAAAATGCTGAGAATATCGGAGTATTATTGACCCTATCCCGTTATGCCTAAGGCTTGCACAACTTATTCGTTGCACACGTGGTGCGCCAGGTGTGCCGGAATTTAGTAGTGCCGAGTCCCAAATTCCGGCCACAATCCAACCCTCCTCTAAAGCAAATCTAATCTTCCTCAGTCCAGCATGTCTAGGGAATTCAGATGAGGCGATAGCTAACACAAAACCTAACTCAAACGAACTTATCCTGCCTAGATGGACTCGGATAGCAGGCCCGCCCTATTACTATCATGGGAATGGGGGTTGAGTCGTTAAGCAAAACAGCCGAGTGAAAGAGCCAGATATCAAGAAAATGTATATTGGCTTGAGAATCTACATCCATAAAACCTTGCGGAGCTACCAAGGTGCCAAAGCCTGTTAAACTAATCTCCAACTATTTCCACATTCTCCAGCATCAGTTCCCATGATCGAAATAACTTCCCATCGCCCCTTGAAGATATCCAGCAAAGTTCCACATACACAATCGGGCCATCATCCCTGCAAACCCTCTAATGTCCGAATAACCGAGTACCCGCCCAGTAGGTGAAAGCCAGGCCAATGCAGCCCGGCTGCTTGTACCACTTAAGTTGTTGGCAGTAGTTGAACAAGTCCTTGAAGAAGTAGTTGTCTATTATCTCCCGGCTCCTCTTGGTAAATCGGCTTTGTGCCTTGTAGTTTCGATAGCCGAAATCATGGCGTTGGCAGCCCTCCAGGAAGTGGAAGCCGAAGGGGTGCCTGGGAGCGTCGCTGCAGCCATCGGAGGACCAGTCTTGGGTTATAGGAATCCCAGCTTTGCGCGCCTTTTGGAATTCCTCCATCGATGTATTAAAAAGGAATCTGTCTGTGGTCGCTTCGATGGCTTTTCGGTCGAGGATTCTTGGCTTTGTGTCGTTAGTCGGACGCGACCATTTTGGTCCCACAGGCTGCGTAGGGATAGCAAAGGCAGCGGACAAGAGAAAGAGAAGCAGTAGTGCGAAGAACTTCATATTGAAAGATGGCTGTTAAAAATGTTCGGAGTTGTGTCTGATGTTTTTTTTTGGGGTGCGTCTTCTGGGAACTTATATATTGCCTGTCCAACGCTCTGATATGTCTCTAAGTTTCGTTGAGGAAGTAACCTTCTCTCTCTAAATTTCGTTGCGGAAGGAACCCCCTCTCTCTAAGTTTCGTTGTGGAAGTAACCCCCTGTTCAATTAAGCAACTACGCGTTGGAGCGTCGGAGGCATTGATGCATCGGCGAAGCCTTGGCTGGCTGTGGCTTAGCACCGTTGGAGCTCTAACTACGTTATAAGGTTATTCCGGGCTACGTGCCGGATTTTAAAGCTCTATAATGCCTACTGTTCGGCTTACCGTAGTTAATTAATGCCTTAATTTGGAGCTAGTGGTGTTTAGTATAATACGTTATTTCTTTCGTCACTGCCCGCTCTACCACCACCACTGCCGCCTGCCTTGCACGCGCCTTAAGGCTAATAGGGGGTCCGTCTAAAAAGGGGGGAGGTAGTTAGAGACGTATTAAGTGCAGTTATATAATTCACGAGGAAGTTCGCCAAAATTAAATTTAGTTGTAACACTAAGATGGTTATTGCGACGTTAGCAGCGAAGCTTATAGTAGTAAAATTTACACTTTAAGCAGTATTTATTACGAGGCCGGATTTAGTTAGTAACTATGCAACTACTTCTTTACCGATAGGTTCCGGGCTATAGGTAAACTATAGGATCGTAGTTACCCGTAGTTAATTAAATTTAAAGATTTTTTAAAATTTCTATAGGTTATAATGACGCCATACGTATTTAAGGGGTAACTATAAGGTTATTCCAAAACAAGGCGAACACTAAAGTGTAACTATGGAACTATGACGAACTACGAGCAACTACAGTAACTCTACCGACGCGTAGTTGCTTAATCGAACAGGCCCTAAATCTTATAAAAAGTCGTGTCGGCAAAAGATTCCTATCCAAGCAACTTGCTTCAATAATAGAGATTTCCATAAACAGGCATTACAGAAGTTTTTTCGAAGGCTGTGCTCTAAATTGAGCTGCTTGGGGTTATGAAAGGTCAGAGTTATTGGATAAAACTTACTCTAGGTTCGCCACGGCTTCTACGCGTACCTAACAGCTCAACGTAATCCTCTCGATCGAACAGAATCCTTCTAGGTCAGTTGGCATCGTGTAGCAAAGCTGGAAGCTTTAAGTTATCACACCAACTCCAAGCGAAAGTGCCTTAGCTAACCACAGTCCAACTATATCGGACACGAAGATAAAGGGCTTACGCTAGGCTCTAGATGGATCTAATGTGAGACTGTCGCTGATAGCAATAGGTTTTCACGTGGGAGTTTGCCGATAACCGAAACAGAGATTAAGACAGGGGCTCAAATAATACTCTATATTGTGTGGCCTTTACACTATACCAGAACCAGGAAACGAACAAGCATTACAAAGAGTGCTTAGTTGCGTAGTCTCAAGGGGGTTGTAATAAAAATATTCAGCAACCTGGTTGATGAAGCTGCAGAGCCCTCACCCTGCACGGGCCTATTTGTACTCTATGGTTGTATGCTTAGTTAGCCAACCAAACCTCACCTGCCTTTCTCACCGAGCAGCTCTCCACTCGTTGTTCAATCCATCTATATTTTCCTGTGCCTTTTATATATATACATATTAGTGTCTTCACTAGCTCATGCTTACTTACCTTCCAGTTACTACCAAGCGCCGAGGCATGTCACTCCCCGCATTAACCCCGCGATACATGCCCCGCGACCCCTGCGTCACGCTTAATCCACGTACTGCATACTCCAGCCAGTAGTATGTAGCGACTGCAAGAAACCTGATAATTAAATCCCGACTCGATTTTCAGGTCTGATCCTCACAATGCTGTTTAATTCCCCCCATTGCCCCCCTCCGCTGAAGCTTCAGCCACCCTTTCACCTCCAACCCACCATTCTCTAACCCACCACCACAATGCCGCGGATCTACCGCAACCCAACCCACATCGACGTCCCGAACTTCGACCTCCTCACCCTCCTCTTCGGCACCTCCCCTCCCCCCCAAACTCCCCTCCCCAAAAGCCCTCCC
>KV749724.1:0-46017 GCA_001692915.1 Glonium stellatum
GGTGGTGGTGGTGGTGGTGGGGGAAGGGGAGGAGGAGGCGTCGCGGCTCTGCTGGTAGAGATGCTCCTTCTGGGCCAGCTCGAGCCAGACGTACTCGGCCTCGCGGGCCAGCTGGGTGCGCTCGGCCTGCAGCTCCGCGATGTGCTCGTTCAGCGCGCGTAGCCCGGCGGCTGGGGAGGGCGGGTGCCAGTGGTAGTCTGTTTCGGGCATGAAGAGCTGCTTGCCGTCGGCGATGGCGACGACGTGCGGTGCGGTGCCGGCGGGGAGTGTTGGGTGCTCGTCCTCATCGCCGGCCTCGTTGCCGTTGTCCTCGTGGTCTTCGTAGTCGTCCGTTTTGTCCTCGTAGCTCCGCGGGAAGAGCGGCGCGACAACTTGCTGTGACCCTATGCTCTGCTGTGATGCTGTACTCTGCTGTGGCCCTCTCCCCTGGCGAACCCCCCCGCCCAACTGATGCTGGTGCTGGTGCCGGTGCTGGTGCTGCGGCGTCGTCGCCACGCCCACGAACTTCGGCCCGCCATTCAACTGCAAGTCAGTCTTCGCAACCGCCATCATCCACCCGCGGCGCGCGGCCGAGCAGTCGGCCGTGAAGGCCGGGTCCTGCGCCAGCTTCAGCTTCAGCATCGCCGCATCGCGCCGCCGCTCCGTCACCACGAACGCCTCGACCAGATACCTGGGATCTGCGTCCGGGAACGCCCGCGTGCCGAACCATACTCCAGCGCCTGCTCCCGCCGTCACCGCGCCCACGTACCGCTGCCATCCCGTCGCGCCTGGCAGTGCCCGCTGCCGCAGTGCCGCCAGCAGCCCCAGTGTTGCCCCCGCTAGCAAGCAGTCGTCGCGGCCCAGCCGGCCGTTGTTCTCCCATAGACGGTAGCGGGGTGGGGGGGCGCCATCGCGGGCGAGGGCCGGGGCGACGAAGAGGTAGTAGTCGAGGATAGGGCGGGAGAGGACGAGGGGTGTGGTCAGGAGCGAGAGGGTCGCGGTGGCGCGGATGAAGGTGCCCGGCCTAATTCCGCCTGTGACGCTGCATAGTGCGGTGTATGCGGCACTGAAGCCGACGCTGAGCGTTGCGATGATTGGGAGTGAGGGGTTCGCGTTGTGGTGGTCGGGTGCTCGAGGACGGAGGGGGTGGCCCTCACCTGGGATCAGTTAGCTGGGAAGTATAGTGGGCGAAGGGAAGGCGCTGAAAGGTGCTAGAGATGCTAGAGGTGCTGGATAGGGATATACGTGCCTAAGGGGGGGAATAGGCGTGTCATGATGGATGAGGAGTGCTCTGGAGTGCCGAGAGCAGCACCCTAGGCATTTTTTTTTTCCTCTGGGCTCGTGGCTCGATGGGCGGCGGTGGAGCCCAATTGCGCGTGGCGTCGTAGTTGGGAGAAGCTGGTGATGGGGAGACCGTCCTCACGCCAGGTAGAAGATGAGGAGGTAGTGATGAGGATGAGGATGAGGAATGGGCTTGGGAGTCAGTGTTGCACAAAGCCAACTGTTACACAGAGCAGCGATGATGGACGGGAAAGCACATAGCCTTAACTCTTTCACCTCCAACATTCCCATGTGCCGTCCTAGCTACGGAGGGGGAACTATTACCTCTGATACCTGACCAGCAAAACAAATACTCAATATTGTCACACCTACACGCCGAATTCGCTATTAACTTCGCACATTGCTCTCCTCGACGACTACGGATGTTCCTCATTAATCGCCTCATCTCTACCATGACGTCTTCCCAAAACCCCACCATCGACGCCAGCAGCAGCAACGATGGCCCTTTCTATACCCCTACATCAGCCGACACGCTGCTCGTACGGTCGTTTCTTATGCAACTGAAGCTGCCGACAGAGCTCGCACTCGCCATCATCGATTTCGCAGACTATTACCCTGTAGTGCGCGGGCATGAAGCAACAGAGCTGCACGTCGCCGCCAGTACCCACAGATTGAATTCAACTGCCGTTCTCTATGCGGTCACGGACCCAATCCCCGAAGACACGAATGGCGCGCGGGTCCGCGTGAAGAACGTGAGCTTCGAGCTCAGGAGTCACGATCAGGGGTGGGGTGGGGAGAGGGGCTGTCGAGGTATGACTTCGCGCAGTTACATACAAATAGTCGTAGAGAGGGGGTTTTTATGCCATCCTTGCTATCATTATGCTCTTAGCTTCCAATTTCACTATCTCCGCATCTGCATTTCTACATCTCTGGCTTATCCTTCCCCGCATGTTCTATGGAGAGAGTGACCCACTAACCGCTCTTCATCACCCAGGCACCTACAGCGGCTCTTACACCTGGTTCGAAGCCTGTATACTCCGCCCGATCCCCTCCCTGTACACGGATCCTCTCCGCCTCCCTTACACCTTCAACCCGCAACCGACGGCTGTGTGCCTGAAACCGGTCGGCTACATGCTCGTGCCGTGCTCGACGTCCGGCCGCGAGGAGACGGTCGTCTGGCACATCCAATCTAACGTCTGCGCGGATTCTAGGGAGATGGTCCACAGAGTGGAGTGGCGGCCGGGAGAGGTCCAGGACATACTGCCGGGTAGAGGAATTGGGAAAGCATTTGTGGAGAAATTGAGGCCGGGGGATAGGGTCGGGGTTTGGGCTAGGGCGTTGGTGAGCTTTGCTCTATTTTCTTTTTTCCGATGTCTTCTTCAGATGGAAGAGGCCTGGCTGACTGTGAGCAGTATCCTGGATGGGTAAACCATGTTAAGGAGGTTAGCATCGAGGTTAATGTGGTCGTCGATTGATACGTCTGCTGCTGGCCTTAATGAGTATTTTTATGGGTTCTTGGGGGCGTTGGGAAATTGTTATTGGTCGGTAGAAGTGTAGCATATCTCAGTGGACCGGATTTTCATATTGATATGGGGTGGCTGCCTTCTTGTCTTTGGGAACGTGTAACGGGAGTAATTGGAAAGTATTTTGGGTGTGGGATATCCGAAAAATGGAGGAAATCTGCTTAACGAAAGACATGTTGATGTTCCAATTTGTATACAACTTCTACCTGATACCTGGTGTTTCGCTACTGAATGTCCTGCAAAGCCGCGATCGATGACGTCGAAAAGAGCCGCATCAGAAATTCTCGCGAGCCGACTTTCGCTCGGCTTCAGAGAAACCCTCCACCACCAACTTCGCTCTCAACCCCCAGGAACACCCATTTCACCTGCTGTTCTACCATCGATACTTAATAATATTCACCATATCAACACATTCAACCACCCACCATGCGTCCCGCCTCGCCAGCAGCCCTGACATGGCTGCGCCTGGCACTCACCTCCGAAGCCGCCCTCGCACCACGAACCGCACGCACACAACCCCCCTCCCGCCTCCTCCACACCACCAGAATCCGCCCATCCAGCTCCCACAACTCCGCCTCCAACCCCCCGCTGCATCATCCCCGGCACCTCAGCACCAGCACACCACGGCCCTCTGCCTCGCCCTCCCAATCCCCGCCTACACCCACAGCCACAGCCACACCCCCCCAAACACCGCCCCAAACCCACTACGACCTCTTCCCACAAACCTTCCCCCACGGCCCTCCCCCCGCCAGCCCCTTCACCATCGACCTCGCGGCCCTCCGCAAAGAGTTCCTAGCCCTGCAAGCCCGCGCGCACCCGGACCTCCACCCGCCCCCGCACAAACCGCGCGCACAGGCCCTCTCCGCCCGCATCAACGACGCCTACCGCACGCTGTGCTCGCCGCTGCAGCGCGCGCAGTACCTGCTCTCCCTGCGGGGGATCGACGTCAGCGGGGACGAGGCGGCGCGGGTGGAGGACGATGTGGGGCTGTTGGACGAGGTGATGGAGGCGCGGGAGGCGATTGAGGAGGCGGGGGGGGAGGAGGAGGTGGAGGTGTTGAGGGCGGTCAACGAGGCGCGGGTTGAGAGCAGTGTTAGGGGGCTGGAGGAGGCGTTTGCGGGCGGGGATGTGGAGGCGGCGAGGAGGGAGGCCGTCAGGTTGAGGTATTGGGTTAATATTCGGGAGAGCTTGGATGCGTGGGAGAGGGGGAGCCCCGTTGTGCTTGTGCATTAGGGGGTGGAGAGGGGTTGGGTTGGGAGGGAGTGGTTGGGGGAGAGCGGGTTTCTGTATCAGTATAAGATTAGAGGGGTGTTGGAATATGGTGTTCTTTTTGGAACAGCTTCTATGTATTGGGACTCTTTTTGTGGAGGTAAAAGCATTTTTGGGACTATAATCTACTCTCTAAGGTTTCTTCAGCCGTCTAAGATGTATTAGCTCTCAACACTATTAGATCAGAGGGATTGAGGACTTGGGAATCAATTTGAGTGACTATTTTGGTATATCCAGAGCTGAGTGTTTGGGAGTAGAAATACTTGCTTATGTATAGAACATGTTCGAATCCAAGTTAAGGCTATTTTCAAGAACTTTAAACTGTTTGAAGCAACTTTCTGTATATGCTGAGTGACTTCGAGACTTTTCTGAGAGTAAATTTTGACCATGGTTTAATATGCTGAAGCTAAACTTAGTCAATTATTTAGAAAAGCTTACAATTGAGGCCAGTGGTGGAATATATGTAATATCTAGCATTCATGAAAGTTTCATTTGAATACTGGTCGTTCGCTGTTACTTGCGTCGATCACTACGTGACAGTCGCAACATCCGACCATTTCGCGAACCTGACATCTGTCTCCAAGCTCCAAGCTCCGCCCTCCACCACCACAACACCACGACTCCACCACACCCCCATCTCACCCACCCACCCAATGCGATAACAATGAAAAACTTCTGGGCGCTCCCAGCCTTCCTCAGGCTCGTCCTCGCGACCCCGCACGCCTTCAGCGTCTTCGACGACCTGCTCGCCTTCCCTCAGGTGCGCCTGCATATCCCCCTCCTCCACCACAATAAATAATGACTAACCGTCTCGCATCCGCAGTATGAAGTCCGCTTCCCCGAGTCCTTCGTAACAGAAAACTACGCCTCCTCGCGCCTCGCCCAAGCCGCCTCCCACGCAACCCCCTCCGCCGTCCCCGACTCCCGCGAAACCCAAGAGCTCTCGCCAGCCGGACAGAACCCACCGGACGGGTCCAGCAGCAGCAGCGACAGCAGCTCCCCCATCACCAGCAGCAGCAGCAGCTTCGACGGCAGCGGCGAAACCTACGAAGCGGTCGTCGTCGACGGCCAGCGCTACCTATGCCGGATCCCGGCGGTAGCGGCGGGCGGCGAGGCGAACGGGACGGCGGACCAGGCGCAGGCGCAGACGCAGACGCAGACGCAGGCGGAGGAGGAGGAGGCGCAGGAGCTGATGCGCGCGACGGACCGCGGGTGGGAGCTGCTGCAGGGCATGCAGGGCCAGTGCATCTACTTCCTCAGCGGGTGGTGGAGCTACAGCTTCTGCTACAAGGACGAGGTGCGCCAGTTCCACCAGCTGCCGCCCAGTCGCGGCGTCCCCGTCTACCCGCCGGTCGAGGATACGACGGTCAAGAGCTTTGTGCTGGGCAGGTTTCCGGGCGCGAAGGGGAAGGGGAAGAGGAGGGCGGCGGCGGCGGCGGCGGCGGCGAAGGAGGAGGGGAGGGAGGAGGAGAGGGTGAGGGAGCAGAGGCGCACGCTGGAGGCGGAGCCGGATGAGGGCGTGGGCGGGATGGAGGTCGCGAGGCTGGAGACGAAGGGCACGACGCGGTATATGGTGCAGAGGCTTGGTGGGGGGACTGAGTGCGATCTCACGGGCAAGGAGCGGAAGATTGAGGTGCAGGTGAGTCTTCTTGAAAACCCTCATGCATTCTTTATCTACAGAGTTTGCAAGTGCTGATGGTATGTATAGTTCCACTGCCACCCCCAGTCCACCGACCGCATCGGCATGATCAAAGAAGTCGCGACGTGCTCCTACCTGATGGTCATCTACACAGCCCGTCTCTGCAACGACGTCGCCTTCCTCCCGCCGCAGGAAAACAAGCCCCATTCCATCTCCTGCCAGCCCGTCCTCGCCGACGCCGACATCGACATCTGGAAAGCCGCCAAGTCGAAAGTGGCCGAGCAGTTCATGGCGCTCGCCACGGACGAGGAGGCCCAGGGCAAGAAAGGCCCGCCGCCTCGCCCGACCATCGGCGGCATCGAGGTTGGGGCTCAGCGGGAGGTCGGGTCCGAAGGCAAGGTCATTGAAAAATCCGTTGTTGTGGGCGGAGGGAAAGAAGTCTACATCGGGACTGTCGCGAGCAGTGACGGGAAGACCATGAACAAGGAAGAGCTGAAGAAGTTAAATATTGCTGATCCGAAGGATGTGGAGAAGCTGAAGCGAGATCTGCAGAAGCTGGCCGGTAGGAAGGGGTGGAAGCTTGATTTGGTGGATACGCCGCGTGGAAGGGAGTTCAGGGGAATTATCGAGGCGGAGGACGATGAGGACGAGAGGGGTAGCGAGAAGAAGGGAAAGCAGAAAGGAGAGGAGAGGAGGAGAGACGATTCAGACGAAGAAGAGGATAATAGGGGTAGTGAGGAGGTATACAAGGATGAGCTGTAGTCTTGCTGGTATGGTTTCGGCTGGTTTATGGAAAAGCATATTTACACACGATTATTGCTGTTCATACTGTATCTTAATTAGCTTCCTCCGTTTCTGTATACAATCCAATATATTGCTCCAATATCGCCTGTTTTTCCTTTCCAACTCCCTCCCCCTGCCGCGCCCCTCCCTTGCCTCCGATCTGCAGCCAAGCCGGCAGCGATAAGCCCCTCGCGATAAGAGCATACGCCGCATTTCTTTTGGCAGCTGCTTAGCATCTCCGCGCGCCGTGGATTTGCTCAGTGACATCAATTGCACCCGGTCCGACCTAATGTTTAGCGGATCGAGCGAGAATGCCCCGTCCCGGTTTCCATGGCTTTTCTTTTATTTTACCGTTAAGAGCTGAGAGTTTAGACGTGCAAAGGGTACTAAAATTCAGTAACTATGACTGCACTTAACGGGACTGAGGATAGGGAGAGATTGGACTCGGAGCATTTCTCACCGTATCGGGCGGATGGGAAATTGGTGAGTTCTTTGCGCTTTCTTGCTTTCTAATTGAGGGATAGTGCGTAAAGGTGTATGGGAAGGATGAGAGAAAGTAGGAGAGGAATTGGGGAAAGCTGAGAGGAAAAGGCATTAAATAAATCTTAAGCTGACGCAATTGAGGTATACAGTATGGCTTTGTCTGTGTTGTAACCGGGGCAACCCAGCCGGTGGGCAAGGCTATTGTTACGGAGCTTGCAGGTGAGTGTCAAGAGCATTTTTGGGAGTTGATTGAGCTTCTTTGGCGCAGATCTTAGTTCTGCAGCAGTTTCATGCCCTTCTAAACCCTTACTGAAGCAATTTTATGATATTTTTAGTTTGAAGACGAGGATTTAGCTAACTGTGCTTCTGTGTCTGTATAGCACACGGTGCCGCCTGTATTTACGCTTGTTCATCTACCCCTGACGAACCTTACGCCCAGCTAGCCGATGAGGTCAACAAGATGCACCCCAATACAAAAGTAATCGGATATCCTTATAAAATTTCTAGCGAAGAGGATACGCTAGGTTTAATCGACGACGTACTGAACTCATGGGGAAGGTAATGCCCCCTTTTTTTTGGACAATATGGGCAAGGTATAGACAACTCACTGAGTATACTGGTATCCGTAGACTCGACGTATGGGTTACTTCCTCTGGCCTTCTCGGTCCTCCTTCCATTGCTGATACATCACCTGCCGATCTGCGCATGTGCTTTGAGGCAAACTCAATGGCACCATTTTTCGCGCTTAAGTATGCACCACCAGCCATGGCGAAGACGACGCCGAAAGGAAATTATGCGAATGCTGCCCCGAAGGATCAGGCGTATGGGAGCATTATTGTGGTGGGTTCTGTTGCGAGCACTTATGGTGGTAAGTTGGGGTAATAGTGTTATTTAGCGATATATCAGAGGAGCAAAGATTTATTAGGAAAGAGAAGTGGCTGAGATTGAAGAGCTAAATGAAAGCTTAAGCTGACGTGTTTGGTATAGGATGCTGGGGTCCCTGCTTCACCATGAGCTCGCATGCTGCACTGGGCGTTGTTAGAGCCGGTGTTGCGGTGCTGAAAGGTTAGTGTTGTGTCTTTCCGGTATATTAACCAACGCACTACGGAGTTGTGCTCATGGCAGTCTTGAAGGCACTGGTGTTCGCATTAATTGTATCTCCCCTGGTCAGATCGATGTAGGGGTCGACCTTAAAGGGGTATGTTGTACCATCGTCCGTACAAGCGGGAAATATCTAATATATGTTAGTTCGACATGCGTGGCTTGAACTCCCAACTACCACCGTCCAGTCTGCAATCTGAATCTGTAATTTCCCCCTTTTTTCCTTGCCATTGCTCAATTTGATGGTTCTAATCTTCTCTCCTTATAGGCGCAGAAGTCTCATATTGGCCTCGAGCGCGCTGGTTTGCCGCAGGAGATCGGTAGGGTTGCAGGCTTCTTAGCCAGCGGGTTTAGTAGTTATATTACAGGTGCAAATTTGGTGGTTGATGGGGGTGCCTCGTAAGTCGTTCTTTCTATCTGTAAGATCATGACTGATTAGGGCAACTAGGGTTATGAATCCGTTGACGGTGCCGATATGATGAACTTGGCATGTATCTACGCTGGCAAATAGGATTGCTGTAGTGAAGTTTGGGAAACGAGTTATTGATAAGGAACTCCACTACCCAAAGATACTTCGGAATACACAGCTATCTGATAAATGGTATTATGGAATGATATTACCCATTAAAGTGTTCAATCCTAGACGCAGAACTTAGCCCAACGGTCCCGAAGTTCAGATTCCTCAAAAGCAAATCTAATTCTAGGTCCATCACCCCACCCTCCTATACCTTCTTCGGCATCCCCACTCCCATAGCTTCCAACACCTCCCGTCTCGGAAGTGCCTCCGGCCCAAACGACATAGGCAGAAGCTGATCCAGCGTCTTAACCTCGTATCCGCCGGCCTTGTTATGCATGAAAATTGGCATGTCGGGCTCGCAGAACTCGCGCAGGAATTGACGGCACATGCCGCAAGGACTACAGATGTCATCCATGTCAGTGGCGACGCCAACAGCCTTGAAGCTGCCCATGCGGTAGCCTTGCACTACGGCCGCGCCCATGGCCACCCGCTCCGCGCACGTCCCCACCGGGTACGAGGCGTTCTCAACGTTCGCGCCCGTTATGACGGTTGGGCCGGGTGAGGCGGAGGTGGGCTTCAGGAGGAGGGCGCAGCCGACACGGAAGAGGGAGTAGGGACCTGCGAGAAGGGTTAGTGGTGGCGTCTTTAGATCAGTTAGAGGAGGAGAATGGGACTGCACGGAGATACATGGGGTGCGTAAGGCATTGGGGATGCGGGCGGAATGCTCACAGTAAGCTGTTGCTCTTGCTTCAAGACATTTCGCAGAGAGGATTTCAAGCTCCGCGGCTGTGAGGCCGTGGACTAGAGCGTCTGAACCGGCGGGTTGAGCGGGTGAGGGAGCAGGAGCTGGGTTGGTTGACATGGTGGGAGGAGGGAAAGAGCCATGACGGGCTGGAGGGGGTGTTTTGATGTCGCGGGCAGGGGCATCGGAGCTTGGACCAGACGGCGTTAATCCCAACCCAGAGCATTAGCTGTGAAGCATTGGTATTTATATTATTCATGATATGCTCTATATTTACAGCTTCACTGTCATAAAGAGCTCACATCTATTATCTCTACAAAGCAATTGTGTGTTTGGTTGGATATGTAGGACTTGCGTTGTAGGTCCGCCGCGGTTAGACGCGGCAACCTACTTTCGGGGCTTCTTTGGATAAGGAAAGGGGTCTCTCGTTTGTGGGTCGTTTGGCCCTGGAAAGCATAGTCCAGCATTTGATATTCTGAGCTATTTATATTATAATTCGTGTCACCGCGGCGTTCCTTGCCCAATTATACTTCTATCCGCTAGGGTAGTTTACAGAATTAGAATATTCCTATGCATAGACCTATGAACGTCTTTAAAGTATATTAAGAACCCATCCTGAGATCAATGTCCTGGATGTACATAGCTTATCGAAGGAACCTGTTTAGCCGGTGTGATATAGGTTCTCGAAATAGACTGCAGAAAGGGTAATTGGGAAATTTAGCTTTTCCTGTCACTCCGGGAAACCCTAAGCCCTGAACAGCTCCACGATATCCAGTGGGATTCAAATCATATTTCTGGCGAACATCTGTATAGTACTGGAACCAAGGAGTTCGCGCAGACCTTAGCACCCCTAACACAAAAAGTAGCCATAATTTTACTTGTTTAATTGCTCCCATTCTCTATGTCCATGAAAGCCTTAAATTCCTAGCTTCAGCATTACCCTGGGAAGTGAGTCCTTGATGAGATCTATATATACACATGCTTCCGAGCAGTATCTCTGCATTATTCAGCAGAGCAGCACTCTGCAATAACGCTAAAGATATTGGGACAACGTTGCCACAAAGCGTAAACGGCGCGTACATGCGTCCTAAACCGTCGCCGCCCAAGCAAATTTTTGAATCGGTCAAATCACGCAATCCTACTACTAAAGCACTTCTACCGCCAAAACGTGCTCCAACGAGGCTGCCAGCTTCATATCGAGATGAGGGGAATAATGAAATATTAGAAAGATAAACAAAATGCACCAAAAACCCGCTCCACCAACGCCAAGCTAACCCAATACCATGATGAAGCCTTTGAAAAGTGAGATAGGCGGCGAGGATGCCTTTAGTGGGCCCAAATTTATGGTTTCGACAAAGGAGAATGAAATACCCCTAGAAATACTGCCGTCAATTTGCTGTTAACTTCCGTTCTCAAAGCTGCTCAGATTCTAAGATCCTTTTTTGACTTCGAATCGCGTTCCGGGCGCCCTTTTCTCTCGCGCTGCGCCGTGATAGAACTCACACACAAATTTCAGGCATGTGCTCTCTTTCCGGTCTAGAAAGACAGTGATCATGTCTCCACTGTGTAACCGGCCATATAGTATCCGCCCCTTATCGTCCTTTTCTCTCAAGTGTACCCCGTTGACGTGTATGCCGTTTCTTGTGAAAGTATTGATCCCTGTGTACAACCCGTCGAGCTTAGTCCAGTCTCTCCCTTGCTCCTCAAGTGCCTTGAAATCGTGCCCTTCAGCGTGAAACCATATTGTAAATGCTTTCTTGGGGATACGAGTGTCGTTGACATGTGGGTACACGATTGTGTTTTCGAGGAGGCGGCCCCAGGAGGTGTTGTTTTGATCTAGCTTAAGTACGATCGGAGAGAAGGAATCAGGGGTTGCGGTCAGCTTGCCTAATCGCGGAGGTGGACGAAGGAATTCGGCGGGCATAGAAACCGTGACAGGTGTAGAGTTTGCAGATACATCGGCGTGTGTGCTGCCGTTCTCCGAGCTCGAGGCGGAGAAATGAATTGTGTCAGGAATGCTATGGAGTGCATTCTTCGACGCTGCTTCGGCAACGAAGTCGTGACCGCTGGCCTTGGAGGCGTACTCAAGATTGTGAGTGGTGGGATCGTAGGGGTCATAGTAAAATGAGGCTGTTTTTGGGAGATTAATCTGCCGGTTGAAGGGTGGAGCTTTCGGCGTCGGTTCACTTGACATGCTATCACCCAGGCCGAGCGATGAATGTTGCTCTACCTCAGGAGTCTTTGGTGTTGATGGCTCGTTCGGGGTCGCGGCGGCGGAATTGGGCGATTGGGGCGATGTCATGTTGAGTTCCCGAACGAGTGATTCCGTCCCAAGAAGACTAGGTGAGGAAAGCACACCGTCCATTTGGGCAATAATCCGATCCGCAGAAGGCGAGCTGGCTGGCTCAGCGCCATTACGCAAAATGGCACTTTGATGATTGCCTGGATGAGGAGCCTCGTCGTCTGAAGTGTGAATGGAAAGAGCGACATTTGCTTGTGCCCCCAGGATACCAGAACTTTGGAGGGCTGACTGGCCTATTTCACCGAAAAGACGGGGACGACCAGCAGGCTGTGGAATTGGCAGAAAACTGTCCTCGGGAATTTCTCCAATATGTCCAGCTGCAGAATGATAGGAGACTTCAAGGCTGGAATCAAAATCGTCTCGGTCTCGTGGCTGGTTTCGAGGAAACAGCTGATCGGTTTTGACGCGTTTAGAAGGGTTGTTGTCAAGGAGAAATTCGAAGTCTTCTGCGGCAAGGTCGACTTCCTCCTCTTCGTCGCTGGGAACGTTAGAACCAGACGATTTCTCGTGAATGCTGAGCTGTGATAGTTGCTCCTCAGCTTCTTCTGCGACATCCTCTTCCTCTTCCTCTGCTATAGCATTCAGGGGGGTTTCATCTGCCACTTCAGTTCCGTCATAAAGCCATTTATGTCTTAAACACTGCTGTTCAGTAGGTCGAGAGGTTGGATCAATGTTCAGCATTTTGAGTAACAAGTCAATACAGTCGTCTGAAACGTTAACTCTCTTCAATGGAGTGACATCTAAGCTCGTCTCCATAATTTTGTTAAACATGCCTTTGCCCGTTGGGTCACTAACACCCTCAAAAGGTGGGCTACCGCAAAGAGCGAACCACAAAACGGCAGCAAAAGACCATACATCAACAGACTGGCTGTACGAATGAAATGATGACTTTTGTGCTGTTCCTCGTCTGCGTTTTGTTCCTTGTGCAGCAATATGGGCATCATAGTGAGGAAAGACTTCTGGAGCGCAGTACAACAGGGTTCCGCAAAATGTCTTTAGGAAAGTCTCATTGTTTTTGACCACTTTTGAGAGGCCAAAATCAGAGAGCTTTACGGTAAACGGATCTTCGCAAGCGATCAAGATATTATCCGGCTTGATGTCGCGATGGGTGATCTTTTTCTTATGTAGATACGCTAGGCAGCTAAGGATTTGGCGAGCCATGCGTTTGGCAGCGTGTTCTGGTAGGTTGCCCTTAGAAAGGTAGCCCTGGAGATCTCCGCATGGAACGTATTCCATAATGATATAAAGGTAACGATCAACATCATGATAATCGATGTACTGTACGATATTGGGATGGCGCAGTTCTTTCATAATTCGCATTTCATTGTCGAGGCGTTGGTCAAGTTGTCCATTCTTCATGAATCGCCTCTTCTCGAGTTCCTTAGCTGCCAATGGCTCGCCGTCCAATGCAGTAGCAAGTTGGTATACGGTAGCGAATGCGCCTTTCCCGAGCATACCTATTGTTCTATTAGGATACGACCAAGAACTCTCTAGGGACTTTATTTTCACTCACCCACGACATTATATTTATTCCCTCCATTCCATTGCATGCCATATGGGTTGCTGTACGCATTCGGGACAACAGAAGCCATGCCACGCCCTCCAGCCAGAGTACCAGGTGCTCCTGCAACCCTACGATGATGGTTCCCTTGAGCACCCCGTCCTTGCCCCCGATCCTTGGCCACAGCGCAGTGAATCATGTAAGCTGCGAACTTGCGCTGATATTCGTCTTCATGGCCTTCTCGCGAGGGCAAACGCACGATAAATTTAACTTTTTCATCCTCTACAGCGGACAGGATTTGGATGATGGATCCGGGGTTAATCATCCGCGTTGATGGAAAGGTAGGGTCTTTGCTTTTGAGTAGAACATCATCAACCAAGGTTCCATTTGTCGATACATCCATTAACATAAGAACTCCGTTCTGGTTGACATAGATCCTGAAATGAACGTTGCTAATACGCTTTGCCGAGTCCCTAAGAATCACAACGTCACACATTTGGGGATTCCTTCCGAAGGCGAAGCCCAATTGTGGGCTCACAGTGTTCGAAGACATGCGTAGGGCTAGATCGTTCCCGGCAGTGCACATTGCCTTTCCGTCTAATATAATAGTTTCTTGCTCGTCGATATTTGCTCCATATTCATCATAAGAGACGAGACCTTCGTTCTGTAGTATGTGTTGGGGCTTATATGAGGCGGTGTCTGAGACAATATGATACGCTGCTAACGAAGCGGGATGTAGTATACATAGGACATCTGAAATATCTGACTCGCTTAGACCAGAATTGTTTCTGCCAAGCCTGCGAGGATCGAGAACGTGCTGTGTCGACGGCTGTGTGGGTTCTTCTTCCATGTTGAATTGTGCCTGAAATCAAACAGGACGCGAGGTGCCCAAAATTTAAGAGTTTGTTGAATTAGGCAGCCAGGGCGCGAGATGAGTACTTATGCTCTCGGAGTTGTTCTTGGCAAACGTGAACAACAGCGTGACTGAGGGGTCGAAACTGATAGAACGCAATATTCACACAGTGAGTGATTTGATTGGGCCCAAAAACCGCTCATAGGATCTCGGCGAACTGATGCTATAAGCTGAGCGCCGGCAGGGACCGAGCCAGACGAAAAAGGTCCTTGGTATGCTCCAGGCTTCATAGGGTCTCCTCCTTTATGGATCACTTGCGGGGTATCAAGCCGTAGCTAAGAACCCCACAAGACAGCGCGTTTGTCTTCCACACTTATTATGTCGCTGTTCCTTTAGAATATCTCCTCGATTTCCTCCTCTTCAACCTTGGCAGGCTAAGGCACCCTCTAAACTCCTGTTCAGCAGTATATACCACAGGAGCCTAGAGGACCGAGAGGATTTCCTAATATATTTCTGTATTCCCTCCTGAGACTGTAATGAGTCGAGGGTTGAAGCGGCAATTATATCGGTCGACGATTAGGTAGACAAGCCTCGAAATATTCTAGCGGATCATAGAGATCTTAATTTTATGCGAGCATTGTCTGAAGAAGAGATGCGATTTAGTGGAGCTTTAGGTCGGAAAAAGTACGTGGTCAGGCAAAGGGCTGCCTTGTTCTGAAAAGGCGGGCGAGATGGGAATGAACGGAAGGGCGTCGCCCTATTTACAGTCTAATGGTCAATTTGTAAGCATAGAAGCAGATGAATATGGAATTCGACATTTGTCGATAAGCTAACCTTATAGGAGGGTGATCAAGAACAATTATGCTTTTATGCGAGTGGGGTGGTGTTGAGACAAAAAATGTCCCAATCCCTCGAGGTCAAGCCAAGGCGCGGGATGTTCGCGCGTGGTGTTTCGTTTCGTCCTGAGGCTAAGGTTGACCCGGCAATCCCCCGATTGGCTGATGCCTACATCAATTACACATACCCAATGTTCTACGGTCTTGAAGTGTTTACCAATGCTATTTTAATTGTTGGTCATAAGATGAAGAAACAATTTGTATTTAGCTATCATTTCGATAAAGTGTATATTCTCGGTATTGCTGTTGCCCCCATAAAGCAGTACACCTCTGCTTGAGCCTCATCCTTATGATCAATGCTCCTCACTGTCTACTTCACGTCTCCATAGCCTTTCGAGAGTCTTGTACCCTTTCTAAATAAGACAATATTCCACTATCTTCTTTCGTTTTACATTCTAAGTATACTCTTGATACTTCTATAAGACAAATGGTTCCAGTATATGGTAACGTGAGGGGGAATCTACTAGAAAAATGCAATAACGAAAACAATGAAAACAGGAAGTATATACGACGATGTGTAATCAATTCATAGTTTTCTCTCTCCTACGCCTTGAAACTTGCTCCCTCCCCTTCTCGCTCCATTCTCCTGCAGATGCATCGACGCTCGTATTTGCGCTTTCCCTCCATTCATCACGTTTATGAAACTCTTCGATATCTTCGCATCCCTTCGGGGTTCGGCAGGACTTCCTCGCATTTTCAGATGCTGTCCGCCAGATCACTTCTCTCACCTCCTTGCCCACTTTCTCGATAGAATCCATAGCCCAAATAACATCGAGGTGTTCATAACCCTCGATGATCTTTGCATGCACAACGTCAACAAAGGGTTCGCGGTGGCGTTCGAAACGTCGAAGCAGCCGCCGACCGTCGACCAGATCGTCAGCTCCACAGACCCATAGCGCAAAGGGGGGAGTTTGTGGGCCATACCAAGCATAGCTAGAGCGGTCGGTATTACGGCGAGGGCGAGTAGTTTTCTTGCCACCATCTTGATATAGTCTTGGTGGGGAAGCTTGTTCAGTTGAATGCTGGTCTGCAGGCTCGTCTTCATCTTCGCTGGAGGATTCTTCGCTTGATCGGGTTTGGGCTCGGGCTCGGTCTTCTTCTTCATCTTCACGGTCCTCGATTTTCTTTTCCTCGCGCGTCGCGAGAATACATTTCTGTCGCGCAAAACACTCGCGCCCTAACCACCACCGCATGCTCTCCGCGCTAACATATACAGGTGCAAACTGGAACATTCTGTCACGAAGGTCCCGCTCCCATCTCTCGTCTGTCCAGTTGAATAGAAAGGAGAAGACTCGGTAACCCATCGCGCCATAGAAATGTCCAGGCAATATTGAACGCATAGTCATCATGAACGGAATGAATGCATGGATACCGAATATAGCGCGGAACATTCCGGGGCTGATTACACGCATGAATTTGAAGTACATTTTTCCAATTAATGGTCCAGCATAGGCAGCAGGAGCGAGGGCACAAAACACGCTGATTTTGTTTCCGATGTCTGGTCGTTGTTCTTTAGCAAGGGCCACAAGAGTTTGAGTGGTGCCTTGACTGTGGGCGACGAGGGCGAGCTTTTCAAAACCGGTCTCGGATAGGACGCGCGATATAAGTGCGGGCAGGTCCATAACACCCATTTGTCTTATATTCCACGCCCACATGCGCGGGTCTTTATACTTGAGCAAATTATGGCGAGGCTTGAAACCGCAACGATTATTTCCGAGCCAGACATCGTACCCTGATTTTGCAAGAAAGAAAGCCAAGCTATCATCGTCATTAGTGCAATACGCGCCAGCGGACTGAAGTAAGCCATGGATAAGCAGCACGGGGTATCTTTTATCCCCCTGCCTGTATTGAGATCCTGAGGCGCCATGTACTGATCCATCGGTAGCAAAGTTGGCAGGAAAGGTCTCAGGGGAACCTGGTGCTCTCTTATCTGAGCTTGCTCGCTGATACTCACGCGGGTTGTATAAATGCCACAGCTCGATTATAAAGCCATCCTCTGTTTGGACATCGAATACCTCACAATCCAACCCAACGCATCGTGCATAATAACGAACATCGCAGACAATGGGATCTGGGCCGCCTTCTAGAGGAACAAATTCGTCTGCATCTTTCCCCTTTTCGCCTTCATTGTCTGCATCCGCCTTGTTAGGATTACTGCCTCTCCGCTCTTGGTATTTCTTTCTCTTCCACGCTTTCTCTGCAGCTCTTCTTGCACGCTTTCGTCTTTCCTCTTCCAGAAAGAAAGGCCTCCTTTTGTCCGGGTTCTGGAATTTTAATCTAATCCAAACATGCTTCCAAGCCAGCGGTATGCTTGTAAACGCAGCACCCAGTATAATGACCATCAGGAAGCAGAGTGATAATATAGCGGAAGACACTCTAAAACCCCAACATTGTATATTTCGTAGTAGAGTAGGCGGGCCATACATGGGCAATGGAGGAAATAGTGGATTCGTTCTCGAGGGGGGAATGGCCTGTCGCAATGGAGCTTCGGGGTCGGTACTTTGCCTGGACCCCCCATCACTCGGGTGTGCACCATGTGTAGATCCATCTTTCACTTGTCGCGTGCCGTGCTGAGCTGTCTTATTTTGGGATGGATCCCTATCGTCGAGTATGTCCCTTAAACGATTAAGTTTTGTAGCCTCCTCGACAGGTACAGCAGGTAAGCGTCCACCATCAGCAGTCTCTATTACAGGATCCTGTGCGGTTATAAATTTTGCCTCGACAGCCTGAGTGGAGCCTGTAGATTCGTCTTCTTGCGCTGGGCTATATTGGGCAAGGCGCTCCGCTTGTTGCGCAAACTCAATGGCTGCTTGAGTCTTCGAGCTCGCTTTGTCCTCGACCTTGTGCTTGATGGCAGTGAGACTAGGCATGTTGCCTCCTGTAAAGCCTTGCCTACGGTAGTGACGTTTCTGTGGAGGGCACAAGGTCCATGTGAGTTTAATGTCAGATTAATCGTTGGCTGAAAGTTGAGAGGAATTAGAAAAAGCACAGATTAGACCGGCCAAAAGGCTCTAGTAACGACTGAAGATGCAACGCTGGAGAATACGGTAGGAGATAGTCGGGCGATATCAGGGCAGTGGATGATATACATGGCTGATTTATCCTCGCCGATGCTATCGCAAGTTCGCGTGTGTGGTTGCATGATGTCAGAATTCTCCGCGAATCGTTACTAATATAGGCAGTGACATCTCAACGTCTGGGATCCTTCCCGGTTATTTAACGGCTCCTAGATCGCGGCATTTAGATATGAGTTTGATGGTGGGTCAAGACTAGGGTGCACCGCCGAATTATGTCGCATCTAAAATAAGCAAACATTCAATGTTGATTCGCGTGTAACAGACGCCAAGATCCCCGCTCCGCCCTCACTAGCCTCCGCCGTACCTATAGTTTACTCCACATGCTCCTCTTCCATGTGAGCTGTAGAGAAAGATTCCCACATACGCTATGTTTCGTTTGCTCTAAGGCTCTGGGAAATATTCTCTATTATTTTATATTGCTATACACAACTCAGTCGCTAATTATACCCATAGCATTTCGCCTTCGCCTGTGAGCGAAGAAGTCTTTACCTCGGCATGTTCGCTTGCTTGGCATTATTCCCAAGCGCATCGTCTACATGAAGACCTGAGAAGCAACTTACCTTACCTTGTTGCTCCAATTAAATTTCTTGACACTTATCTAAGAATATGGAGGCTTCGGTGAGCCCCTTCAATCCTCGAAAGAGGCGGCGAAGAAGGAGGGCAGACAGGCCTGCTATTTCTGCTCGACTGCTGCTAGATGAGAGAATGAAGGGTGAAATCGGCGTTCTATCTGATGACCTGTTTACAGACCTTTTTCCTGGTCGTAAGTACTCCCCAAGCATATATATCACCGTCTTAAGCGCTTGCAAAAGCTAACGGGTAAGTGCTACAGTGAACCGCGAGCCGGCAGGCCAACAAAATTGCGTCTATCACGTTGCAATAACGCCTTGGTTACCAAGCTCCGTCGTTGCGCCTCACAGCACTACCTGGACTATACTCCCTGTCCAAGTTGCCGAAAAGAATGATACTTCAACTGCCCGACCACACTCTTCCCTCCAATTTCCTGCCGCATCGCTAGCTCTACAGTCTTTTGTGCATACTCTTCATTCAGTTTCGCCAAACAAAGTACAAAAACGAGACGCGCCTATTGAGATCCGAATATTTGATGCGGTTCCTCTGGGGCTAGAGACTATCTTTGTTAATCTTGATACCGAGGCATTGAGGAAACTAGACGAAGTGCACGCAAAATTTGGTGGAGGTTTTGGGTTCAGCCGTCCAAATGGTGCCGCCAAAGGGCCCGGGGGTCGACTTCTTGAAGTAAATGGGACCGGAGGTAAGGCTAAGAACACCGTGGATATAGCCTCACAGGAGCAAGGGTGGAAGAACGCAGTTAGGGATGCTCTCAAAGCGCCCACAATCGTACATACGGGAGATTTATTACCACTTCCGATTCCATCCCACCCTATCACTCATGTTCCTCCACCTCCGGCCAAGATAACAGCCTGTGAGCCGGTATCTCAAGGGTTACTTTTACCAACTACGAAAATCGTTGTGCTTAAATCCCACGGATATTCCAAGCCATCCAAGGCGTTACCACCTGTTCATCCTCCTATGATTCCCAATGGTGCAGGGGATGACGATGACGACACTTCAAATGAAACGTTCTACTCTGCAGCGGAGGAGAGGACTCCTCCATCGCAAGCCGCGACACCGCCGGAAGAAGATCCTGGACATTCAATTACCGACAACCTAGACTCGGAGATGTCTGGGACAGATGCCGGAGACTTATCTGACGATTCAGAAGACATGATATCATTAAGTGCCCCTATGCTTCCGCCCCAGTCTTCTGGGGTCCTCTCATCATTTAGTTCAGCAACACCTCGCCCCGGGATATTCCAAGCAAATGGCGCTGCAACGCCCGGTTCTGTCTTCTCAAGTTTTACCGCAACAACAGCTCGGGGACATGCCCCAAAAAGCAAATTGTTCAAAGCTCAGGGGCTACTCGAGTCCATACCAGATGAGTTAGTTCATCCCAAGCCCGGGAGTGATGATGATGAAGAAGCTCGAGTTTTTGTAGATACTAGCGCTCTGGTAAAGGTAGGCTGCTTCTCTGGAGATTGGGTAAGATTGGAAGCGGCTGCAGAGCCTCCGCAACACAGCCTTGGTTCCTGGGGCTTGGGCGCCTTCGGGAATGAGGATGAAGACTCTTCAGAGTGGCGTGCCGTCAAAATATATGGGCTGCCCGAGAATTTGACAAAAAAATCTCATCGATACCCTGTTCACAAAGCAATGGATCGAAGGTCAAGCTTTTCAGGCATGATCCAACCCAGCACAAATTCACATGCATATCTCTCCCCAGCACTTCTAGCAAACCTTGGGGATCCAACACATCTGCGCATTGTATCACTTACGCCCCACCAAGGCTCTCACCTGAGTAGGACCTCTATACATAAGCCGCGAATAACCAGCTCTTCCCTACCTCCATCAGCGAAGGAAGTTACTCTATTAAAGCTTTCTACGCCCCTTTCTACAGATCGCTTACTCCAACCAAGCTTATTTGCTGCGTTGAAGGAGTATTTTGAGCAGAAACGGCGCCTAGTCAAGAGTGGTGATTTAGTCGGAATTGCCATCGACGAGTCTCTTGGAAAGGCTGTTTTCCAAGGGCCGAACGCGGAGGAAGGCTCTGGGAGCGATGAGCTCCTGTTTAAATCAAGACATAGCGGCTCGGAAGAATCATCAAATGGTCAGGACTGGAATGCAAAGGCAGTTGCATGGTTCAAAGTTGGTAACGTCGTAGCAAGTGCATCTGCTGAACTTCGCGATGATGAGGAGTCCGATATTTGGGGCGGAGTTGTCTCTGTCGATGCAGCAAGTACAAAAATGGTCCAAGCTGGCAGTGAGCAAGGCAAGGTTCCTGCGACGATGAACAGCTCATGGCAGTACTACCTTGGCGTAAAACGATCGCCTGCAACACCTGGAGTTTCTACTTCAAAGCCCGTTGGGATAAGCGAACTGCCTAAGCCGCATATCTCACCGCTTCGGCGTCGTCTTAGAGAACTAATGTCCGCTGCGACCAGTCCAAGAGCGATACATCTGAGTCTCCCGCCTTTAGCAATTTTGATCACATCAACCCAACGCGGAATTGGTAAATCCACAGTTGCAACTCGAGCTTGCGAAGACCTTGGGCTTCACACATTCTCTATCGATGCTTTCGATATCCTGACTGAGGGTGGTGCTGGTGGAGGAGATGTTAAGACGGAGGCTTTCCTTAAGGCTAGGGCGGAACGAGCTCTCACATGCGGAGCGGAATATACAGCTCTGCTTCTTAAACACGTGGAAGCACTGAATGCCGACCGCATGACGACAGCGCTCAAGGAGGTCCTCGCTGATTCAAGGGTCCTGATCGCCACCACAACAGAGGTCGACAAAGTCCCCGAAGGTATACGAGGCCTTTTCACCCACGAACTCGAAATGACAGCTCCGGACGAAAAAGAAAGAGAAGGCATATTGCGGGGCATAGTTGAGGATACTGGTATTCGTCTTTCTCCTGACGTGGAGCTCTCTAACATTGCCATCAAAACTGCTGCCCTTGTGGCAGGAGATCTTGTGGATGTTGTTGATCGTGCAGTTGTAGCAAAACGCACTCGTCTTGAGCTTCTAGCTCAAACTGCCACAAAATCCTCTTCCACAGACCCTGTTACAATCAAAGACATTGAGCTCGCCGGCGGCCCTTCTAGCAACAGCCTAACAAAAGCTGATTTCGACACTGCTGTCGAAGCTGCACGAAAGAATTTCGCTGACGCTATTGGAGCACCTAAGATTCCTAACGTCAGTTGGTCTGATGTCGGCGGCCTTACGCACGTCAAAGACGCAGTCATGGAAACAATTCAATTACCGCTGGCGCGCCCAGAGCTGTTCGCCAAGGGCATGAAAAAACGGAGTGGTATTCTGTTCTATGGCCCGCCTGGAACTGGCAAGACACTTCTTGCCAAAGCTATTGCTACAGAGTTCTCGCTCAATTTCTTCAGTGTCAAGGGCCCAGAACTTCTGAATATGTATATCGGAGAGTCGGAGGCCAATGTGCGACGCGTATTCCAACGAGCGCGTGATGCGCGGCCTTGCGTCGTCTTTTTCGACGAGTTAGACTCTGTCGCGCCAAAGCGTGGTAATCAGGGCGACAGTGGTGGCGTGATGGACCGCATTGTCAGCCAGCTTCTTGCGGAACTGGATGGCATGAGTGACGGCGGAGAAGGGGTCTTTGTTATCGGCGCGACAAATCGTCCGGACCTGCTAGATCAGGCACTTCTGCGGCCGGGCCGGTTCGACAAAATGCTCTATTTGGGCGTATCAGACACGCACGAGAAGCAGTTGACCATTTTGGAGGCTTTGACAAGAAAGTATGTCTCCCCTGCCTCACTTTATCTTCTCGTTTGATGACTAACCTTTACTGCTAACAGATTTACTCTCCATCCAACGCTCTCGCTTCCTCGTGTCGCTTCCACTCTGCCATTTACATATACTGGTGCAGACTTATACGCTCTCTGCTCCGACGCTATGCTCAAAGCTATCACACGCCAGGCCCGAGCCGTCGATGAGAAAGTCAAGTCCTACAATTCCGCCCACTCTCCCTCCAACCCGAAATCGCCCGCACAGGTTGGACACGTCGGTCCGATCTCGATTGCTTACTTCTTTGACCATTTAGCCAATGAAGAAGATACAGCAGTAGTGGTTACAGAACAAGATTTCGTAGAGGCTGGCAGGGAGCTTGTACCTAGTGTGAGTGTGGATGAGCTAAAGCACTACGAGCGAGTGCGCACGACATTCGAAGGTGAGGGAGCACGGAAACAAGAGGAACAGAAAGCGGTCGGTCCTGCACTGGGTGCGAGTGCAAGCTTTTCACGACCTCCGGGGAGCCGAGTACCGAGCTATGACAGGAGCAAGGGCAAAGGTAAAGGCAAGGTGGATGCAGCTTCTTCTTTCGATGACAGCCAGGCTGATGGAGAAGCGGGAGGGAACGAGGATAGCGAGGATGACTTTATTATTCGCACAGACCATTTGAAGTTGAATGGATCGGCTGGTGGGGGTGGGGTGGGCTTTGACTCTGCCAAAGGTAAAGGGAAAGTTAAGACCAAAGGGAAAGGGAAAGGAAGTGTTGAAATTGCAGAAGGTGGGTTTGGTGACGCTGCTGAGGGCGACGAAGAGTTGTATGCATGATTGGAGTTAATAATGCATACTTCCTGCGGATGTAGTTATGTTGAGTTAAGATCTGAATGTAATTACCACGGATGAAAAGGCGAAATGGGAGGACGTTTGCAAAAGCAATTGAGGAGCAGCACAGATACGCCCAGAGTAGAACGTACACCCGAAGCCACACCTCTTGTGGAGATTGCCGACATGTAGTAATACGCATAGGGATAGTGTCTAAGCCCCAGGCGCAGGCTGCATGAGCGGGAGACAAGTGGCATACTGAATGGGAGACGAGTTACAACACTAATAATATTATATTACTTCTATCTACATTTTCCCAATGCGCACCTGTATGCTCTGTCCCCACCAGTATATGTGTGATGTTTGCCTCGCCAAAGCGACACCGGGTCCACCGATCTAGATGAACGAGTTTCCTGGCCGGACATGCTCACTTTTCAAAAGCGACTGTGGAATATGTGGGTGAAGACTGATTCGTCTGGTCGACAGCCATCAATTTGTAGACTCCCTTGAGACGAAAACCACACGCTCGGAAAGCACCAGCAGTCCATCTTCACGACGGTTCAGTGGGATCTAGAAGAGTCGAGAAAATGCTTGCTTTTACCGGTACGACCTTAGATGTGAGGCATGGTCATAGCGCTGTTACATTCTAGTTCTTATAGGGTTGGTCTGACGCAAGCAGGCTTTCAGTCAGACAACGAGCTCGGGCAAGAAGCGGCGAGAGAGTATATCGAAGCTGCTGAGAAATCAGGACGGTGCTGTATCTCTGTCATCATCGTTTATTCATAGAGAGTGTTTTTTCGGTGGAGGCCGCAGCAACGTGTGGAGAGTGGCGCCAGAAAGCCGGTAGATGAGTCGGCACCAACAGTGATGCGGAAGAGATGCATACTATTGAGACCGCCTACTCTAGATGATATGAAAGTTAACGTTACAGAGTCATCGCCCGAGATTACAGCGAAGACGGCTTGGAGGTTCATAAGTACTGGTGCTCAGCCGCAGCGGGCTGGGGAATAGCGGTTGGAATCGAGATGGCTGGCAGCGACTAGCGGCTTGGAAGCGGAAAGTGATGAGAAACCCTTGAACAACTTGAATAATCAGCCCTAGAAGAGGTCCGTTCCCCAATCCTGGCTTCTCATCCCGCCAACCATTATCGTGTTGCGGCCTATCCGAAGACTAAGCCTTTCTTTCCCCGCCCCCCCCCGCCACCGAATCACCATCCACTTCGCATTCATCAGCTCTGACTGAGCAGCGGGCGCAGTCCATGCAGCAGCGGGTGGGCCACCCTGATCTGACGCACAACGTCCACTAGCGCCTCTACATGTCCTCAAGCCTGCAATTTTCCACCACACTCGTTACACCGACGCGTATGTCCGATAGGGCGCGTCGCGACATGATATTCGCACACTGCTGACACATGGCCGAGCATTCGACGGGCAGCCGGGGAGTAAAGCATGCAGTATCCCAGGCCTGCGGGCCCTCTATGCAGCCACGGGTCGTAGATACTTGTCTTTCGCATCTCTGAGCTCCGTTTCGTTCATCTCGAAGCAGCAATACTTCTCCTTAATAGATATCAGTTGTTTTGGGGCCCAAAATGGTAAATGGTATTGCAAGGTCGTGTGTTTAGGACTGCCAATTTCCTTGTTTCCTTGTCCACGTTTCCTAAGCCTAGAACATTTCAGCCCCGTTGCCAAACTGCCTTATGCGAATCTCACCAACTAGGTACATGTTACTCGCGCGATAGCTCTTTCATTGTGCGCCACAATATCGTCGTTGAGTGGACCTGCAGCCTGATGATTATGGTCAGTTTATTAGCCTTGATGTTTTGCCCTCTCGTTTGACTAGGCTTAGCACGCAGACCGCTACCACCTTGTCTAAATTGTTCATAAAACTCTGAGCTGCCTGATTTATTGCTTCCTCGCTAAGTTTTCTGCCACACTCAACTACACCAACCTCTTCGAAAGTTATGACCCAATCCAGCCTATGATGGCTCCATATGACAACCTCGCCGAAAATGCTTGGGCGTACGAGAACCTAGACACCATGGAAAATAGGGAGAAGAAGAATACCAGCGGTTCTGAATCGCTTTTAAAGTGCAAAGAACCTCTAAGATGGTACCTTGGTGGCCTTCTCCTTTACACACTCTCGATATTGGCAATCATCGGCTGGGCCTATTCAGGACCAGCCTACTCCGGAAGGTTCCTACGCGTTTTACCCACCGGCAATGTCAGAGTCGACCAGTTCTATTCCGGTGTAGCTTCCGTTAGCTTTCTCGTCCCTGCTGCTGCTCTTATCGATCAACTGTATCGGGAGTTCGGGCTCCTTCACCCTTTCTCTATCGCTCATAAGGTACCAGTCAGCGCTGCTGACATGGATACAATGATTGATGTCGGGGTGTTTTCATTGACGGCAGTGTGGAAATATTCGCGCAGACGAGCAGTAATGCAGGCTATGCTGTTGCTGATAGGCATCTCTGTCGTTCCTGTCAGCTCGTTAATTCTGACTACCGGCCGATACGCCCCACAAACTCACGGACAAGGCGTTGTCGGGTTACCAGCATACCCTTCGAATCTAATGAATCTGTCAAGTACTATGGGGCGCAATGGTTCCGGACCATTCCGTAGTAGATTCGACGACAGCGACTTTTTCATGACCATGATAGCGGATACCTTCAGAGGCTATGTTACCAGCAGGCGAGCTCTGCTCAAACAAATCCCTTCTGAACTTGGTCCTACCGCGACTATCAACATGACCTTTGAGCCAGGAGTACGATATGATGGAGTGGTTTCATTTACCTGGAATTCAGGTTGCGAGGCAGCTAATGACGATATTGGATACGCAATCAGCGAAAACAATGGCCATCTTAGTGTCAACTTCACGTTTCCCGATGGCTCCGTCCAGCACAGCAGCACGGGAGATATTCCGCTTTTCATGTGGAGCAACGCAACAAAGAGTGCCAACGGTATCCCATTTGGAGGGACGTCATACCTGGCACAAACATCTTTAGTCAAAAACTTTACCTCAGACATTCCAGTAAACGAAGATGCAATAACTGCTGTCGGTCACGGAACTTGGGTATCCCGCGTTAAATGCACGCCGACGATGGCCTGGCATGTTAGTTCCTGCATTGCAAATGACGACTCTATGGTTAATTGTACGAACACGCCGGGAAAGAACACAACAGGGCTCGACACTGTTGCCCTCGACGCATTGTCCGAGTATATGACAGCGGTACCTTGGTTACTGTATCTTAAAAATGATTACATCTTCCGCATGACTCTGGAACCTTTTTATATCATGCCCACAGTCGAGCATTACGATAGCCTACTGGGTGTCCTGGCTCAAGCGATCTCCTCTATTACTACGGCGGGCTATTTCGGCACCGCGACGGTCCAGAGCGTCGGCGAACCTCCAAAGCCAGTCTATGTTGTACGGACGTACATCTTATTTATCCTTCTCGGCTTACTTTATATGGTCGTAATTCTCAGCGTGGCGGACTTGACTTACAATAGTATGCAGCGATTACCGTTCCGGAAGGCAACATTCTTAGCAATTGCTTACGCTGTTCATGGACAAGGGTTGAAAGACGACGAAGACTGTGGGTGCGTAAAGAGTAGGAAAGAGCTGAAGACGGAAAATAAAGTAATGCTCCAATATGGAATTGACGCCAAGGATCGCTTCCATGTTGGCCTGGCATCCAATATACGGGGATGGGAGCACGAGGAGGAAGATATTGTAACCCACCGGGGGACACCGTTTCGGCTTGTTTATGGCTAAAGCCAAACGATGATTTTATTTCACGGCTTGACGGATTGAAATGATTCTTATTCTTGTTTTTAAGTTTGGGGTGCTGCAGTTTTGTACCAGTAGCCCCTGGGATACCATTTTAGACGAACGATTGTAATTACCTAATGTTTGACGAAGTTATGTCAGCTATTTATTTTTGGAGAGTCACAATAAGTTTTTCTGACCTTAGCGAGTTCTATCCATGTATACTAGTTCCCTTATCTCACATGAACACTCCAACCCTTCCAAAGGAGGAGCAGAGACCACCAAACAAATGCCAATCAGTGGTGAAATCCATCCGCCTCTTATCCAGCAGCCCAGCATCTTCCCTAGATCGGCTCGTACGGATGTTGACAGACTGCTGACTTGAAGAGAGTTCTGAAGCTGCAAATACCAGGCTGCATAACATGGAATTATTCTTGCTGACAAGCTGTCCTATTACGTTGGACTCGGCGCCGAGTTGGATAGACAACCGGGTCCTTCATTGGGCGTTAGGCCGTGTTTAGGAATCTGCGCCCCAGAAGCTGAGGAGCTGACGTCCACAGCAATCTCACTCCCAGCGTCGGCCGAGCGAAAAGGAGCGGTATAAGGAACGGTAGCAAAGTCGGTACTTATCGTACAGGGAGCTCTCCTTAAATATATACCGAGATCCATCGGAAGCCGGAGAAGCAGGCCCAGAAGTGTTGCATCTGAGGCTAGGATTAAGCTTCAAGCCACGCACAACGGGGGAAACTCGGGGTAGAATTAGAACTAGCTCGACTTCCCCAGAAGCAGATTCTCAACGTCACGGCGGAATCGCGGGGTCGACGGCTAGGCACTAGGGCAAGGACTTTCGGTCAAGGACTTCGGCTTCGCAGGGCTGGTGGGAACGAGTCTTATTGGGTGAATCGTCAAGAAGCTCCATCCTTGGCCTCGGATGCTGGGGACCTGACCAGGCCTAGCTGAACCCTGCAACGACCTCAAACCTGTCGAGCTTTGAGATATTCAAAAGAGAGGCCGTTTCCACTGCTAACCACCGTCATTGCCTGCTCTACTCATCAGCCTCTCGTCAATCATGTTTTTGTCTTTCTTCTTCACTCCCTATGCGCTGCTGGCGCTCCCTGTCCTCTACTACCTCCTCCCATACCTCCGCAACTGGTCTATTCGAGATATCCCTGCACCGTTTCCTGCAGCATGGTCGAATCTCTGGTTACTTTATCAATGTCGGAAAGGGATTCGTTTCCTCGCGGTCGATGAGGCCCACAAAAAATACGGTACATTGGTTCGCATCCAACCAAATCATATCTCAGTTGCGGATGCAGAAGCCATTCCCGTCATATATGGGCATGGTAATGGATTCTTAAAGAGGTATATTAAGGCTCTTTGTATACCGTGTCAATGAGTGGTGTTAGGGCTCAAGCTAAAAGCAGTTTAATAGCGAATACTACGACGCCTTCGTTTCCATCCAGCGCGGCCTCTTCAACACCCGCGACCGCGTCGAGCACACCCGCAAGCGCAAGACTGTTTCGCACACCTTCAGCGCTAAATCCATCGGCCAGTTCGAGCAGTACATGCACCACAACCTCGAAGAACTGGTCTCGCAGTGGGACCGCATGGCCGCCGCAGCAAAAGGCGACTATCAGCAGATGGATGCACTCCATTGGTTCAACTATCTTGCTTTTGATATTATAGGGGACCTGGCATTTGGCGCACCATTTGGCATGCTTCCACGAGGGCAGGATGTTGCAGAGGTAAGACTAACGCCAGATGCACCGCCAACATTCGCGCCTGCTATTGAGGTGCTTAACCGCAGGGGTGAGGTATCTGGGTAAGTAAAAGTCTAAGCTACCCCTCTCTTCTATCTACACATTCTTCCAAACCACACATACACACTTGGATTCCCTCCGGATAAAAATACTGACTCGGCTGCCTCCAGCGCAATCGGATGCCTCCCTCAGCTCAAACCATACGCCAAGTACCTGCCTGATCCCTTCTTCTCCAATGGGATGAAAGCAATCGAGAACCTCGCCGGTATCGCCGTCGCCCGCGTGAATGCCCGTCTCGCGAACCCAAAGACCGACCGCGTCGACCTACTCGCCCGCCTCATGGAAGGCCGTGACGAGAAAGGCGAGAAGCTAGGCCGCGAAGAACTGACCGCGGAGGCACTGACGCAGCTGATCGCCGGTAGTGACACGACGAGTAACACGAGCTGCGCGCTGCTGTTCCACTGCTTGCGACATCCTGAGGTCATAACGAAGCTGCAGAAAGAGTTGGACGAAGCGATTCCGAACGTGGAGACCGTACCGACATCTTCCATGGTCAAGGATTTACCATAGTATGTTCCTTCCATTTTCCTTTCTCGACCCCATGATCAAAGGAACTCCTCGAAAAGAGCCCAAAGCACACAGACACACACTAACAGCCCTTCTTAGCCTCGACGCCGTCATCAAAGAAACAATGCGCATCCACTCAACCTCTTCCCTCGGCCTCCCACGCCAAATCCCCCCGGGTCCCGGCATAACAATCAACGACCGCTACTTCCCCCCCGGCACCGTGCTCTCCGTCCCCGCCTACACGATCCACCACTCGACCGCCATCTGGGGCCCCGACGCCGACGACTTCCGCCCCGA
This sequence comes from Glonium stellatum, assembly GCA_001692915.1. NCBI lineage: Eukaryota > Fungi > Ascomycota > Dothideomycetes > Gloniales > Gloniaceae > Glonium > Glonium stellatum. Next base: position 29,484 of record KV749724.1, read on the forward strand.
GCGTTGGGCCACCGCCACCGAGAAACAGCGCGCAGCCTTCATCCCCTTCAGCTACGGGCCGCGCGCCTGCGTCGGCCGCAATGTCGCCGAGATGGAGCTGGCGCTGATCGTGAGTACCGTGTTTCGGCGGTACGAGTTTGAGCTCAGGCAGGGGGAGATGGAGACGAGGGAGGGTTTTTTGCGGAAGCCATTGGGGTTGCTAGTTGGGATGCGGCGGAGGGAGGCGTGAGCGGTTCATGGTTCCTCCTCTTTTTTTCTTTCTTCTTTGATTGAGTGGGGGAGCGAGAAGGGGAGGTGGGTTGGTGAGGGTTTTCTGGGGAAGGCTCGGAATGTCTTGGACACCGTGACGGGTGAATATGGGCTGGTCCATAGTTCGGCCAAATTTGTAACAAAAGGACTTTTGATGACCGAAGAATCACTCTTAGCTAATGTTTTGGCCTGGGTGGCTGTGTTCATCAGGATCCGCTTGCTTTAGCTTTGAGATGAGGACAGAGATGAATTTCATAAAGGGTTGGTCAGTTGTAATAAGTCAGAATTAATAGCTTTGATTGAGACCTGAAAAAATCAAATTATGACATATTGGTTTTTCTCAACATCGCTTAGGATGGATTCAATGCTTCATGCTAAACAAACTGCGCTGTAACATGCTGAGTAAAAGGGTTCAAAAAGATTAATACATAGAATCACGTAATTCAATCTTGAATGCATGGAAGGCAAAAAAATTACTGATCAAAAAAACACGTGGGTTCTTGCAGAAATTCCGAGGGAAAACGCCAAGCCATTCCCTAAAGTACTCATTCGTTCACATGGGCAAATGGTTTAGTGCAATGATATATGTGGTGCAGCGCCTGCCAGCCCTGATTGCCTAAGTTTTCTCACCTATATTCATTAGCTTCGCAGTATGTAAGCTGTCTCAGCGAGCTTACCAAAGTCGGGGTACGCAAGCACAACCAGGTTCTGTCGCCTTTCTTAATATGTTGAGTACCCTCTTCATCTAGCCATGATGTAACACCATCTTCCTTGTCATCTGGTGGCTCTATCCCCTTTAGAAGATCTTCGAAGGAGTCATCTGGGGTATTTTCGTCTGCCACATCTAGATGGCTTAGTCTAGCTAATTTGGCAGCATAGGACGCATCAGTCGCACAGATTGCATTGAAATAAGGCCCCAGGCCGTTATGTTTAGGGGCATCTGAGATATCTAGAATTTTCTTTGTCACACGAAGGTTAGCAGCAGCCTGTTCCTGAAGATAGCGAGCCCATTCCTTCGCGAGAAAGGCGTGGATACGCGAGAAATGGTGTGAATCATCGACCTCTGCCGCCACTCGAGCTCGGAACAGTAGTTCTTGGGGAGAAAACTTAAATGCACTATTTAGTCGTCGGTCCAGCAACGACCGGAGCAGAACTTCCAGTTTTGCAACCTTCTCAAATAGAGGCGAAATCGCTGGGACTGGTTCATCCCCCCTCAGAAGTTTGTTCCACTGACGTTGGTATGAAGCATACAGATCATCTTCCGGGTACGTTTCCCTTGGTTCCACTTTGGTAGGTACAATGCCAATTGGACTACGTGCATATGAAAAATCATCGTTTATCAAAGCAGTATATGCCGAGGAACGGACTGTTGTACCAATTATATTGTCTAGGAAGGGGTTGGAGATCCCACGTAACACGGTAAATGGCTTGAGAACGAAGATCGCGGCTGCTATGATTTCGTCCCGTTTCCAGTCCGCGAAGCCAATAACAGATGGAACAACATGAATCCTCTGAATGTTTTTGTTCCCGTCGACGAGGCGTAGAAATTGCCGAATAATGATGCGTAAATCGTACAGAAGCGTGTCTTCGCGTTCCGGAAGTGCTGCATTGACTGGGGCATCCCAAACTGCTCTCTCTACAATTCGCAACTGAATACGAAGGTTCCGTATTCGCCTGAGCTGGACTGATGCAAAACGATCTTTTGTTAGCCCGAAAGTATCCCTTCCCCATTCTCCTTTTGTCCACATCATGCCACAAATAGAGATGCTCAGTTCTGTGATTGCGACACAAAACGGGATGGTGTCATACAGGACGCTCGTGGCTTCATCTGAAATTTGCTTGCTGACGCGGAATATCGCCGTATTCACATTTGAGTACCCTTGTCGCCAGCGGCTGATCTCTGGGGGTGGCCTTGCAGGTATGGCGTCTTCTGGAAAGAGGAAACGAAATATAGCCAGACGCAGTTCTGTAGGAAGTTTCATAATATGGCAAGGCAAGTTATTGCGACCTTGATCATGCCGCTCGCATAATTCCATGAATGTTGGCTCTAGTTTGAACAACCGATTACAAGGTTGTCCGCATATTGCAACGGCTCGACACCGTCCTTTTGGGATAAACTGGCGAGTGTGCTGTCCGCAGGTTGGTAGATGATCCGGAGAAAATGTTGTTGCTGTCCGTGTACATGGCAGACCATCCCTTTTGACCGCGTTACAAAAGCGGTCGCAATCAGAGTCGTGAATTAGGCAACTGTTAGCATGATGATCCGTGTCATGAGACTGCATAATCTTTCGTCTTTTTGATACTGCCATAGGAATTTCTGAGCCCACGGCTCGAGGTGATCTCAGAGTTTTTATTAATAATTTCTTATTCGCTCGTCGTGACGTGGCCGGGCATACACGTAGCTATGAATTCCAGTTCCCAATTCGGATGAGGTTAAAAAGAAAGTCTCGGAACGGCTAGAGGACGAGAGATTACAATCAAAACATATCGGACATGCACTACGACAAGTATCTTTCCTGTCTACTCTGCTGTCGCTGGGAGTTCCAAGAGCTGAGGTCTGACTGAAGTTAAGCTTGGTCCAAGTGCATAGGGCTGACATGGTGCTTGGCAGGGCGTGTGGGCACGAAATGTACCTGCTTTCGTCATCGCTTTTCACCTCGGCTCGTTTCTTTCTCCTCACTTATCCCATCGACATGTAGCCAACATATAGCACGTATAGGCCTTGATCGCCTTCTCTAGTGCTTTAATCGACTATTCGCTCAATGGCTTCATCTCCAACCACAGGAGCACACATCATAGCCCGAACTTTGCGGCATCTTGGGGTCACTGTCATCTTCGGTCTCGTCGGTGTTCCCATCTCAGATATTGCAGAACAAGCTATAAACTTAGGGATACGATTTATTGGTTTTCGCAATGAGCAAGCTGCAAGTTACGCTGCTACAGCATATGGCTATTTGACAGGAAAACCGGGTGTATGCCTGGTTGTTGGCGGTCCAGGTGTGCTTCATGCAGTAGCTGAGTACGTCGTTTATCTTCGCACCACGGAAGCGCTTGGCTAGGATATCTTAACGCCAACTACGCCTAATCAGTACCGATGAGAATGTCCGAGTTTACAGGTCGGCAATTCATTAGCCAATGCATTTCCCCTACTGCCGCTGGGCGGCTCTAGCGAGACTCATCCGGTCACAAAGGGAGCCCTCCAGGAACTTGATTCAATATCACTGCTTACATCGCATACAAAACTTTCGATTCGTCCACCGGATATCCAGTCTGCACCCCAGATAATCGCAGATGCATATAGGTCTTCATGGTATGGTAAGCCAGTAACCGGATTTGTGGACCTTCCAGCAGACCTTATAATGGATCCCGTAGAACTCCCAAACGATATTGAACAAGTGGAAATTATCCCCCAATCACCGACAGGCGGCGCCGATGAAGCAAGGCTATTCAAAATTGCTCAACTTATCAAGACTGCGAAGGCGCCCCTGGTAGTTATCGAGAAGGGCATTGCATATGCAAGAGCAGAAGGCGTAATCCGCGAACTTATTGACAAGACACAGATGCCCTTCCTTCCTAGTCCAATGGGTAAAGGCGCACTACCGGATTCACATTCTCAGAATGTCTCCTTTGCAAGGTCTACGGCACTACAACTTGCTGATGTAGTCCTGATTTTAGGCGCTCGACTAAACTGGATATTCCATTTTGGGGAGTCGCCTAAATGGAATCCTACCGCCCGCTTTATTCAAGTTGATATCTCACCAGAAGAAATTGGCCGCAACAGAGGAGATGCTGAATTAGGTATTGTCGGAGATGTTAACGTTGTGGTTCCTCAATTGCTCCACCACCTATCCAATTGGCATTATACTACTTCGGCTTCTAACTTCACGAGAAAACTATCTACAGCCAAGCATAGAAATGAAGCCAAAGCTGCTGCCGCTGCTGCAGATTCCTCAATTCCCCTTTCTTACGCTCACACTTTCCACGTTATAAAGTCTGCCCTTCACTCTCTCTCGCCTCCGGAAGACGGTGGGATTGTTTATGTATCTGAAGGTGCTAATACCATGGACATATCCCGCTCTGTTTTCCCAGTTGAGCATCCCTGCCTACGGCTGGATGCAGGTTCTTATGCCACGATGGGTGTAGGGCTCGGGTATGCCATTGCTGCACACGAAGCCTACAACAGCTCGGCTGCGGAGGCATCGTTAGGCACTAGGAGCCGGAAGAAAATAGTGGCTATTGAGGGTGACAGCGCATTTGGCTTCAGTGGCATGGAGGTAGAGACAATGGCTCGGTTTCAAATGGATGTGTTGATTTTCGTTATTAACAACGGAGGGATTTACTTTGGTGATTCGAATTCTGCTGAGGATCGGCTAAAGAAGCAGGAAAAGAGCGCAAGGGGTGAGGGCGGGGAAGGCGGACCGAGGAGCTGGGCCTTGGGTTTTGAAGTCGGTTATGAAAAGGTTGCGGAAGCATGTGGTGGGAAAGGTTTCTTAGTTCGGACGCCAGAGGAATTAAAAAATACTACGGCAGAAGGGTTCAGGGCGAATGTCCCAGTGATTGTGAACGTAATTATTCGGAGTGGTAAGGTGGAAAAGCTAGTGAGTATCATATTTCCTAATTGGTCGAGCTTGCATGCTAAAAAGAGCTTATTGCAGAGTTTTGGCTGGCAGTCGAGTTCGAAAAAGAAAACTAGGCAAACGAATTCTTATTCTAAATTGTGATGGCTGTAAATCTATAGGTACATATAAAATCCAGGTCTTGGTGATATGTTAGAAGGGACCTCACGTTTACTGGGTGATTGTGTGCCCCGTGCATCTGCATGCAACCGAATCATAGTCATAACTTGCAGATTGTATCACCCAATTAACGCCCCTCCAGGCCGAAGTCCCCGCTCCCCGGTGTGCGGCGCATACTTCAGTATCCTCCTCACTTAGACTTCAGGTGTCCGTCAGCGTTAGTCCCCTTCACCTCAATACTACAATGAACCCATTGGCTTAGCTACAATATGGCAAATGGTCCCCTACGTCTGCTAGAGAACATTACCCTTCTTCGAAAAATCAATCCCGAGCCTGGAAGGCCTGGTGAAAATAATCTCCCATGCTTGGAGCGCGACGGCAGAGCTCTTAAGTTGCGGCACGAACGGGCTATTGCCGATTGTCTTGCATTCGTATCAACTTACAGCAATGACCCAAACAGGATTCTAGCTCTTTGCATTGAAGAAAAGTCGAATCGGCAAGGCCTGATTGTTAGCGTCGCTGTCAACGCCGGTGACTTGAACGCCCTCACGACTGGAATACACGGTATTACCTCAGTTCTAGAAATTGCAGCTCGTGGTTCGACAGCCCCGGTTACATTAAAGCAAGATTATGAGCGCTGAGCCTACTTAGATTCCCTTCAGGACAACTACACAGCCCTTCTACGGCAAATAGCTAGGCACGGCCGCTCCCGATTGCTGCGTCGTTTGAGCTCAAAACACACACCTTCAAAGAGGCCGCTTAGGGCCCCAGTAGCAGCCCGCCTCAAGGATGCTCTCGCTGTGTTTCATAAGACGTGCAAAAATATGGCTGAAGTCAACCAAAGCTTAAGGTCCTTGTCTTGCCAGTTTGAAGATCAGTTTAATCGGCTTGAACAGATGCCAGTTAGCGATGCCAGATCAAATCCCAGTGAACAACTACTAATATCCATGCTTACTACAGCAAATTCCATTTGGACTAGACATAGGGACGACTTGGTCAAGATAATGGAACAAATTCCTTGCGAGCACTCGTGGGTTCAGAACGACAAGGAAAAGTTTATGCTACGGCTCAGAAAGCTTGCACACTATGTTTCTGCCACCAACCACCTACTTGAAGCCGCCTACACCTTTCCAATTCTTCGATCTATTGAAGTTCGCGGCGTGTCCATTGCTCCCTTACCGCTTGCTATCCACTTGCAGCGCAAAATGACGCTTCCCTCGACCGGCTTACTAAACCAATATCTTAATGGTCATAGAGCTGTCGAATTAAAAGCTACCATGACAAAGTTAAAACAGCAAAGCCAGCACAGTTTGCTAGCGCTACAGTCCGAGGTCAGGAATCGAGTTTGCGAAATCAAGTACAAAATTCATGCTGAGATCCAGCTTCTCTTCCATTACGAGGAACAGGGCAACAAAACACTGAAGCCCCGCGTAATTGTTTCTAACAAAAGTGCATGTTTCTTGTGTGACCTCTTTCTCAAGCGACATGGCATCTTTCATACCCCGAGAACTCATGGTACACTATACGATATGTGGACACTACCGGATCTCACTACATTACAAGTCCCTCAGGAGCGGCGGGCCGAATTGAAGACTATTGTTCAAGAATTTGGCATTACAATTGAGCAAATGCTCATACACAGCATCGAGGCAGGGGCAACCCCACGGCTTCACCCAAACGAGAGTGATGTTTTTTCGGTGGCTCCCTTCACTCCTTCAATAATATCAGCCGCCTCGAGTAAAACTGTAACTCCTGGAAATACAACCTCAACCGCTCGAAGTATGGTACCTGAAGGCGAGAATGTGGACGCTCCCATATCGAACTTAAGTAATTCATCTTCAACCCATCTATATCTCGAAGCCATCCGCGATCCGCCTATGACACCACAGGCTACCTTATACAATACCACTGTTCTTGAAATCTCTCTAGGTTCACATCCACCTGGCTCCTCATCCACTGTATCTTCTTTAAAACCTGACTCGGTATTCAGCACGCCAGCAGATGATCGCCGAAGCCCTGAAGATAATTCGTCGCAGTCACCAGAAACTGCGATATCACCAATTACGCCAACAACGCCTATGACCCAGCCAACATCATTGCTACCGCCTCTTAGGAATATAAAGATACCAGAAACACCTAAACAGCACGAAATTGCAACTCCAGAAATAGTCCACCTTCAGCAGGGTGTACCGTCTCATCGAACCTTTACCCGGGCTTCTCCTCCTCTCCGCCTTCACACTCCACGTATTCATATCGAGCTTTCTTACAGCTACGCACAGAGTATTATAGCGAAGAGCACAGAAGAGCTGTACAGTTGCCTAAGTGCAGAATCAACACTTGAAGTTGAAGTAGAGTGGTTAGCACCTAAGAAATCAGCAATACCCGCGATATCTTCGCAGGCCATTGATCTAGCATTAGATTGGAAGGAGATTGGTGCGCCCGAAGGCGTATTGTATGACCTTCCAGGACTATTACTACGGAAAAGAAGTGATTTTGTATTGCTTAGGATTGATGGGTCTCTTTCCACCTCTGACTAGGCCAAATAATCGATAATAGCAATGAAAGGTTAGGGACACAATGTCGTTCTGCATAATCCATCTAGGGGTAGTCCTGCATTTCTTATGTCAGCTACACACCCGGTATAAAGATGGTAGATGCAGATAAATACAGCTGGGTTGGATTTTAACCCTCTGGTTGAGAATACGGAAGTATCTAATAGAAGACTTCGAATGAGGACTGATCACCGTCACTTAAATTGACTTATTTTATAAGCCGTGTATTAGATTTATGTTTTGTGGTCTTATCCAAACATGGTTGTTTGCCAGGACTAGGAATCGAATTATTTTCTATGGGGCACTCTCTTCTATCAATGGTATCTGCATCTACTGCCGCCCAATCCCGAACCTGCCCAACCTTTACCAGATCCCTATTTGATCTCAGTTTTCTTCAGTGCAGCTGCTAGCTCATCGACACCTTTGTCGTTCTCCAAGGGCACATTTTCCTCTTCAGCCTGTCTTGCTGCGGCTATTTCTCTTGCTGCCTTCTCCTCAATCTCAACACCCTCTTCCTCCTCCCCGCTCTCTACGCCTTCTCCTTCTTCTTCATCGCTTTCATCTTCTAACTCATCCAACTCGTCAAGCCCCCAATACTCATCATCCTCACCAACGCCATCCGCTTGCTCTTTCCGTGCATCTAATGCCTCCCTTAGCTTCTCCACACCCTCATCATCCTCGCTAAAACGGTTGCCGTTTAGTTCCACACGCCGGAGCGCAGGAAGCTTCTCATGCGCATCAGCAAGCCCCTTCACACCTTTCGAATTAATGTCATTAAACTGCAACCTCAGCACCTCCAATTTCGCATTCTTCCCTTCCTGCAACGCCTTACCCAGCATGACGCCACCACGACCGCTGAGCAGGCAATCCCCAACACCGAGCTCCTGCAGCTGAGTCCAGCCGCCCACGACATCGCTGAGCGCGCGCGCACCAAGCGCCGTAAACGTATTATCCTGCAGATCCAGCACGCGCAGCTGGCTCGCATGCGACAGGCCCTCCTTCAGCAGGTGGGTGATGCCCTCCTGGCGGATGCCATTCTGGACCATCTTGACCTCGCGCACGCCGCGGTGCGCCGCGTATGCCTTGGCCCACGCGCCCATGCTGCCGTTCTCCAGCCTGTTGCGCCCGCAGATCACCGTCTCCAGACTCGCGACATCCTTGCCTTCTCTGCGCGCAGCTTCTTTCTTGGCGGCGAGCTCGGTGAGCGCGTCTGCGATTAGGACGCCAGCGGCGGGGCCCAGGCCGTTGTTGTTGAGGATGAGGTGGCGGAGGGGGATATGCGAGGAAAGGAAGGCCACAAGAGGTGCCTGGGTGTTGAGCCCGAAGGCATTGTCGGAAAGGTTGATGGTGTGGAGGTTTGGGAGGGTTAGGAGGGAGGTTAGAAGGTGAGAGAGGGCCGGAGGAATTTCGGAGAGCAGGCGTGCTGTGAAGATATCGGCGAGGTTGGCGATCTGTAACGTAAAGGTTAGGAAGCTAATCTGAATGGATGAAGAGATATGTGTACGGAGGAAAGCAGAAACAGATTATAGAGGGGGTTAAATTCAGAAAGATAGAGGATATGCTGTGTAGGGTACTTCAAAGAGGAAGTTGAACTTACTTGTAGCTTTTTCTTCGTCTCTAAAATTTTCGCCAGCGCTTTAGATGCCCCTATGCCCAGTGTATTTCCTAGAAGTCGGACTTCTTCCACATCACTATTCTCTTTTAGAGCCTTGATATGAGGTTCAATGTCCTGGGCGGTGTCGAGCTTGAGGCCTTTACCCTCAAGAGAGAAGATTTTGTTGGAAGCCATAATATCAAAGTTAACCAAAAGCAAACAAAAAAATCTCGGAGTAAACAATAGTCTTAAGGTGGGTGTCTGTGCGAAAGAGGGGAAACTATATGGGAGTGTGATTGTTGTTTTGGTGTTAGTGGGGTTTTTTTGCTAGTAATTCGGCGAGACCCCTGTGCGGGATAGTTCCTCGGGGGTGCCAAGACCGGATAGATGACATGAGCGACTTTATCAAAAGCTTGAAGTTGCATTCATAATCACCCACACGCGCGTCAATCACCTGCCCGTCTACAGCCACAATGAGTTCAATGCAAGCCAGTAAGTTCCTACTAGTCTCCCTAGGGCGTTACGATTGCTGATGAACCCCTTCAGCGTCTCCTACCACCACAAGTAACCTCAGCGCAGACCTGAAGCCCACTGGAAACGCCGTGGCAAAAGTTAAGGTATGGCATAAATGCGCCCACCTCATCTACTCCTTGGCGTTTCTATGTATGGATGCTGATCATATTTCTGGATAGCCCTGCTGCGTTTGCAAAGACGAGAAAGCTGCCCGCGACGAGTGCATGCTCTTCTCAACCTCCAACAACGCCCAGCAAGAATGCCAGGACCTCGTCTCAAAGTACCGGAGTTGTATGGCCGGATACGGATTCTCGCTCCCATGAACAGCTAAATTCTTAATGAGTAGGAAGAGTACGATAAAACTAGGCGGATGGGGCATGCAACATTTTGGGTTGGCATAGTCACGGCGTCAAGCATTTGCAGGCGGATAATTGTTTCAAATTCAGAAGAATGTATACTACACGCTGTACAATAACGAATTAAGTTCCTCTCGTGAATATTGAAAATGGGTATCTCGTAGACATACTTGAGGTCGAATAAAAATAATCCTACTGTGTCTTTTCTCTTTCTGTTTCAACAGTTTTTGATCCCAGAAGGCCACTCTTCGTAAGCAACGCCCACAAGCACCATAGATAGCAGACTCCGAACCCTGCAGCACCGACCAGAACATTGGCCACAATCCAGAGGTCCGGTTTGTTTGATGGTGGGGGGACAAAGGCTTCGATGACATGCCATCCAATCATAGCTAGGTAGAAGTTTAGATGCAGTATCTTGGTCGGTAAACTCAAGCCACCAGAAGTTCCTTCATAGTAGGCTGAAAGTGAAACTGGCGGTAGTCCAAGAAGGTATGCCCAGAGTAAGGATAGGACGAAATACGGAACCCTCAATTCATCCCTCTTGAGTAGAGGGAACATTGTCCAAACTCCTAGTAAGTTTGCAAGTCCCACCCAAGCTCGTATAGAAGGGAGCAAGCCTCCCGCGCCGCTAAGGAGAACTGTCATGGGCAATAGAGGAAGAAGAACGTTTTTTTCGTGCACCTGGTAGGAGCAGAGGAAGAAGCCCCAGGATGTAGCCGCCAACGCCAAAGGAAGAAGTTCTTTGCGGGGCTTCAGCAAAAGAACAAGGCAAGGAGGTGTTATAGCAGCGGTAGTAGCTAAAAGAGCAGCGCGTTGAACCAGGACGCTAGAATATTTATGGAGCTTATGGAAGGTATGAATTGCACACCAGACGTTGGCAACTTTGTCCTCGAATAAACCACGAGCAAATGGAAATATTCGGTGGATCGATTGCGCTAATTGTAATACTGTGGGATAGTACCACGCCTTCTCATCTAGTGGAATGGACAGAGTTGCCAGGAGAGGAGGAATAGGAAGATCCTCTATCTGTATTCCTCTATAAGTGTCGTACGCAACTCCGAGGAGGAATGGAGCGAAAAGGATAGCGAAAGATAGCACGGTGCTAATGGCTATACCTATAAAGCGTGCAGGATTAATGCGAGGGACGATGCAGATCCCAAGTAAATATACGAAGACAGCAGGCGCATAGAACAGCGCCATTTGTTTGAACCCTAAAGCACCCACAAAAAACACACAGCTCCATAATGGCCTTCCTGCAATCATGCTAGACATACTAGCAAGAACTAGGCCAAGCATGACGGTATTGTATTGAAAATGACCGTGGTCGATGAGGATAGTCGCAGGCTGCATCAGAATTGCTACGAGCGCAATCGATGCTTCCCATACATTGACACCCTGGAGACGGGAGTATCGGCGGAGAAAGATAACGGCAGCCGGAATGTATACGAGATAATCGGAGACGAAGACAGTGGCTCGCATATAAACTTTCAACGAAGGGTCATCGATGCCACGAGAAGTGAAAAGAGCAAACCACTCCGGTTCAATGCGGGTACCCCTGTTAACGGTAAGCTACAGTTGAATGGGTCATGAATGTAAGATACCCTACAATACGCCCAGGAGCCAGCTGTGATAGGCTGTAAGAGGAGGATAATCCAACCCCCACCACTCTAAGTCATAAAAATACCATTGTGAGATAGGTAAACGTGTTGTGAGCTCCATCCAATGGCGCTGGGCTTCGAAGTCTCCGTACATAGGTGGCGATTGATGGCCTGACTACGTTAGTCTAGCATATCTATAAACTGAAGCACCGTGGAGATACCTGAGTATCCCCAGAACCCCGTCGTCCAGCGGAAAAGCCCCACAACCATTAGAATTAACGGAAGAGTAACCCATTGTGACACTGTTCCTTTCGCAGGCCAAAGAAAAGCGACAAGGGGGAACGCTGGTTTTCGAGTGTTTGAATTCAAATCCACGTCAATAGTGCCGTGGGTAATATGTGCGAGAGAACCTTCTTCGATTTTTCTTCTTCTTCTCGGTTTATGGGACTGCTGAGGAGAGGCCATGGTTACGAAACGACTGAGATAAGTTTGGCGATAGGAGGTAGCATCGCGCGCTGGGAAAGCCGGAGGTATAGTTAGTTCCACAATTAGAGAAGTGTTGTCCTCAGCGTCACAAGCCTGTGAACTATGTGTGTTTCCGTGGTGGTGAGCTGCAGCTCGAATTGACGCGGAGCGCACGCCCTGGACTAGGGCAAACGCGGACTCACCGCCTGCCCCACTTTATCTCTATTGGTCCAAGCTCCGAAACTTTTTGCTCGCAATGAAAAACTCGACTACCCGCCTCTTGATTTCCTCCGACCACATTTTTCGCCGCACATCACTTTGCAGAGGCACCATTCTATCTCGAGGACAAAACTCGAGCTATACATTGAGGGAATTTCTTGTGGGCATTGTTGACGATATCGTCATTACCAGAGCATAAGTCAGTGGGCAGAGACGCACAATCTTCCTTCACACACTCGTGGGTCAAATCATTTCTGAGGGCTTTCATCGCGCCGAAGAGCGTGAGCGAGATTCAGTGGGCTTTTGGGCTACTGTGGGTTTTTCCATTTACTTTCTCGGCTTTTGTGGGAACACTTCGCCTTGAAGCAATCTTCTGTGGGCTTGTGGGCTATTTGTGGGCTTGAGGGCTTCCGGCTTTGCGCGGACTCGAGAGAAACAATGGGCTTGCTGCACGTTGAGAGAACCATTTTTGAAGAAGCAAACTCTTCAAGACCAATCTTGCGCTCGATCTTCAGTCGAGATATTTCGCCCAGACACGTTATATCACTCGTTCCAGTCGATTCTTACTGCCCCAGTCCCCATCACTGATAATATGTATCTTATGGCTCATACTGACTCGGCATAGATTAAAGATAGAAATACTTCATCATGTCCAAAGCTAAATCAGGAAAAGGCGACCTCGCTAAGTCTTCCAAGAAAGATTCCAAGAAATCCGAGCTCTCAGCTGTGAAGGATGGGCGTGTGAAAAAACCTGCTCAGACTCCAAAGGCAAAGAGCAAAGAGATTGCCAAATCTGCCGTCGCGAGTCATTCGGTTAAGGAGAAACTGAGCAAGAAAACCAAAAAGGTACCAACTCCTGAACCTGAATCGAGCTCGAGCTCTGCCAGCGACAGCGAAGACGACGAGACAAGCTCTAGCTCAGCTAGTAGCGATGAGGAGGTCGAGATAAAAACTCCAGCGAAGACTAATGGTGTCGCAAAGGCCGTTTCCAAGGCCGACTCCTCCGATGAATCGAGCGACGCCGATAGTGACAGTAGCGAGGATGATAATGAGAGCGAGGCCAAAGCGGCTCCCGCGAAGGCTAATGGCGTCTCCAAATCCGCCGCTAAGGACGAATCTGAATCGGAAGACGGCACTTCAGATGAGAGTGAGAGCAGCGAAGACGAATCCGAGGGTGAGAAGCCAACTGTCAAGGCTAAGGGACCTGTTGATGCTACTAAGCTCAATGGCGCTCTGAAGAAGATCGAAGATAAAGTTAGTCTCATTTTGTAACGGTTTATCTTGGCACGACTAATTTAATCCTTTAGGATTCTTCTGACGATGACTCCGATGATTCGGAAGCTGACTCCAATGCCGATTCCAACTCTGATGACACTGATGACTCCGATGCCAGTGAGTCTGCCGATGCAGAAGATGAGGCTCCCACAAAGAAGCGCAAAGCCGAAGCGGAACCAACACCCTCAGCCAAGAAATCCAAGACGGAAGATGAGGGGATCAAGAACTTGTTCGTCGGCAACTTGAGCTGGAACATTGACGAAGAATGGCTTAGCCGCGAGTTCACGGAATTCGGAGAGATCACTGGATGCCGAATTATCACAGATAAAAATACAGGCAAAGCTAAGGGGTTAGCCATCTGTTTACCGTTGCTTCTATTTTCTGTTTGCTAATCTGCCATAGGTTCGGCTATGTCGAGTTTGCTACTGCCGCCGCTGCTAAAGCTGCTCTGGAGGCCAAGAATGGCGTCGAGCTTGACGGGCGCGCCATGAACATTGACTACAGCACTCCTCGCAGCAACGACAATGCTGGCTTCAAAGAGCGCACTAACGACCGTGCTAAGCGCTTCGGTGATCAGAAGAGTACGCCAAGCGATACCATCTTTGTCGGCAATATCTCCTTTGACGCTACCAACGAGATGATCTCCGAGGCTTTCCAAGAGTACGGCACCATCACTCGCGTTTCTCTCCCAACTGATCAAGATACCGGCGCGCCCAAAGGTTTCGGATATGTCGGCTTCAGCTCTGTTGAGGAAGCCCAAGCTGCCCTTGAGGCTCTGAATGGAGCTCCCATTGCTGGTCGTGCTATTCGACTTGATTTTGCTACCCCACGTTCTAACGATGGCGGATCTCCCCGTGGCGGCAGCTTCGGAGGACGTGGTGGTGGCAGGGGCCGTGGTGGTTTCGGAGATCGTGGCGGACGCGGTGGTCGGGGCCGCGGTGGCTTTGGTGATCGCGGCGGTCGTGGCGGTGGCCGTGGAAACCGCGGTGGATCATCATACAACCGTGGCGGTTTCGGAGACTTCAAGGGCACCAAAATGACCTTCTAAGCCTACACTGTAAAACCGCGTCTTGCGTCTGTCTTTGTCTCATGTGTTAATTGGTCATATGAGATACGGTAGGTAATGGTACTTCCGCGTTTGTGTCTGTATGCAGTACATGGGGTTTCTTACCCTTGGATACGATGATACGACACGTCCGCATTTTCGTTTTATGGTCGGAATGGTCTAAAAGTTATCTTTTTCCCCTCGCCCTGGTTGCTTCACCTGTACCATACCTCGCGCTGCGTACTTCGGTGTATATGCAAGGTTGGCGCGACAAGGGTAATTCGTCCTCTTTCAGTGTATTTATTCTCAGTAGTTTCATAATAGTGTAGCTCGAGTGATTGAAGATGTCCATAGATAATGCGTCCATTCGGCAAAGTGATCACTAACCAAAACATTCAATGGCATAAGAGTCGAAGTTCCTGTTTTATGTACCCCACATTTACTAAGGTTAAAATAATGGTCCCATTTGTCTCCATCTTCATAACTTCACTGCTTAGGCGGCTTTTGCTTGCCTTAAGGTTTGACTTCTAGTCCTCTATCCGACTATCGCTAACATATCTCCCATACTAACTACACCTACAAATTTAGGTGAGACCATCTCTATCCAGAAATCTTTAACCTCCTTTTCATTGTCAACGACCCCCTCTTTCACGCAGATGATATGGAAATCAAGATCTCCCTTGCTCTTAGATAAGACAATAACAGGTTCGATGAACCAAAACAATTCGGACGAAACTTTTCTACTCCTAGATACCAGTATACTGGACAGACTACCGCATGAGTCATTCATCTATGGGAACGACGAACATGCGAGCCAATATTCGATTAAAATAATTGTTTGAGGCTAGGTACCACGTTAGTTCCCGGAATAAGCTTAAAATCATTGGGCATTGCGCGTCTTGGCGTCACGAGGCGACCTTCCAACTTTCTCTTCTATTTAACGCTCCTCACTCGTCTTGAAAATTATCCCTCTCTAGCATTCCATTGTATCTCAGGATGGCTTCCGCTACCGTATGGACCCCCAGCCGTCGTCTGGCAGATAATACTATCCATCTCGATGATCTCCAGATTTCATTCAAGCGTACGGTCCGAGTCCCGGACAACAAGGGTACCTCAGCCTTGCCGCCTTCCTTGGGGAGTTTTCCTCTTTACGAAGTCAAGGACTATACTAGTAAGTTACCGGAGAACATGAGCGCGAAGGGAGGGTTGTTCATGCCACTCTATCGTAAGTGTTCTTTCTTATTTTGCATTAGTTAAGTAACGCAACTAGAGATTCTTAAATGGCATCAATTTAAACCTACGTCTTTGGTATGCCTTGTGGGGTAGCCTTGTTTCGAGTAAAAAGAGTCTTGCATAAAGAAGAACCTTTAAAGGGCTTTTCTCTGCCAATAACATCGTACTAGGTCAGGACACTTGCATAGAACGTACGATTTTAATCCTAGTCCATTTTGTCTCCCTTCTTCAAAGTCATGACATCCGCTTTTCCAACGTCACCCGGTCACTCCTCACACAGATTGAATAGAATGAGAAGCAATGTGGATACGATTCCACTCTACACGCACATACGCCATCAAGATATACGTGGGCGGAGTCAACGCTATTTCTGGAGAATCTGCAGTGGAAACTGCGGCGACAAAATTGCGACGGCAAAATTTGCTCCGGCAGTCCAAGTCCATTCAAGACTATGTCATAGTTCCAGACCAGCTTTGGCTCGATGGAATTGCGACTGGAGATGGAAATGTCCGGCAATTCGTTGCTATGGCGTCTAGAACTGGGTACTCCGTGGAGGCTCAGGTCACGGGAGATGAAGTCACTGGTGGATTGCAGTTTGAGATCACTCCTATTGATGATATGATCGAGATCAACATTGAAACAAACACTTCCCCTCCTCAGACCTTGACATGTCAAATAAGTAAAAACGCTACCCCCCCC
>KV749726.1:0-10136 GCA_001692915.1 Glonium stellatum
ACCAATTAGAAGGCCCGGTCCAAATCCATATCGAATTCAAATCCACACTGGAGCTCCAAATAGACCCCGGTCCAATTAGATCACTGCTTGCTAATCGGACGGCAGACAACGAAATTATACCGAGTCATGATTCCCCTCACGCTGCAGATGCCTACGACCACTTTTTGCACGTTCTCGCCTAGATAGACACATTACTACCAGTCCTTCCAATTTCTGAGCCTCCGAGCGAGAGTGACATGCATAGCGGGATTTTTTTAGTTGTAGAAGAGATTTCTTGTGGTAGCGATTTATTTACGGGGGAGGCAAACAGGGAAGACAAGTAGGCAAGAGCAGCACTGCGCAAGTCGTCAATCGAAATCTCCACGAGACTGCCCTGGACGCTATGGAAATCGGGTCGGCTTTCCAGCATTTGTCTTTCTACGAAAATAACCTCCAACTTCGAGAAAAAAACTACGGAGCTGTAGAAGGTCAAAATGAGCCGCACATATTCATGATCTAAAGTTAAATGATAAGAGTACATAAGCCTCACACCCCCGGCCTTACAAGACGCTTCAAATCCACTCGCTACGTTGGAAGTAGGATAAATATAGTGTTTATGTTTTTTTCCGTGCTCGATAATATGGCTAGATTAATGGCTTTTGATACATTTCTGCAGTTTCATACTAATCTGCTCTTCCATCTCTGCTTTACCCACCTATAAGCCTAACATCGTGACAAATTGGTCTCTGCCTTGATGATCGCGTGGTCCTTTATCGTTCTCATAGATACTAACTGACTAGAGAACATTCCACTGGTAACTTCCGAAAATGCTAAGATTGCTAGTAGTCGGAAAAAGGATATTAATAGGTAGTCCACAATCAAATTCGTCAATATCTTTTCAAGAGTCTTTTGCATTAACGTCGGTCGTAGAGCTCTAGCTCACTCTAATGGTTATCTTATACTGAACCTACAATATCAGTGAATTATTCGAGGTTGTTCACCACTGAAGTGCCCATTGATTTGACTTTTTGATTTGAGCGTAGCACATGATGCATCTTTCTTTACATTCCCAGCTTCACATGAGCCCACGCGGATATATCTGCCTAAGATTTACAATATATCCCGCACCGATTGTCTTTAAGCTAGGGATTAACCCTCAAACCTTTAGTAGAATCTGCCGGCCTTAATACCTAGTAATGTGCTGTGGGAAGGTGTGCCTTATTGATGATCTAATAGTGCAAAGAGTCTAACATAGCGGCTTAATTGTAGCACCACGGCTCTAGACAACCCCCTCTGGCATTCACAACAAGTAAATACTTGCGACAGTGCATCTCATCAAGTGGCACAGCGTGTGAAAATTTATTATGAATGTGTTGATGTCATTCACACCCGACCTAGGTCAAACATTTACGACGAGAATCACTCCGACCCACTCTTAAATTGCCGATTGATAACCAGCGGCTTTCAGCTTCCAAAATTTCAGAAGCAACTGCACTAAACACAACCCAACTCAAGAAACCCATAACACACCAAGTGACACACTCCAGCTATATCTGACATTCATTCAATTTTCGAGGCTAAACGCTCATTCGAAACAACTACTACCTTGCATAGTCCTACTTGTTGAGCTCACTTAGTGAGGTGACGCGTCAAGCCGTTTCTCGCGATTAGTAGTAAGTAAACATATATCGGCCGCTCTTGGATCTTCGGTCGCCTCTTTTGATTAACTTACGGGCAGCTTTGACCACCTTCTGCTTTCGACCTAAGCATAAACCGTCGGCATACTTACTTCTGGACTGCCTACTATCGACATGCTCATGGCTAAGACCAAGACATACAAAGCCGTTAAGAAGACCTCCACAATCGTCAATCCAGTTACTCAAATTGACCGCCTGGTTCCTACTAATCTGGCTGATCAAATCAAGCCTTCTGCTAACGATAACACACAAGACATGGTTTCAATCCACAACACTACCAAGAAGGCCGTGCCTCCTACCATCAAGACTAGGCAGGGCATACTCTCAACTGTCAATAATTCGGCTAGACGGGTTTTTCCTAATGAAATTACTGTTAAGCGTGCTACAGCTCTTGTTAGCAACAAGGCTGCACAAACTAAAGCTGATACCGATAACCGAGCAAAGCAAGCTAGGGTTTCCGTTAGTGACCCAACTTTCCAATTTAAGACTTCTTCAGACAATCTATCTGAGCAAGCCAAGTCGTCTTCTACTGATTCTCTTGTTGGCTTGACTAAGACCCAGCGCAAGAAGGCCAACCGGAAGAAGAACAGAGCCGAAGAGAGGAGAATCGAAGACGAAAACAACCGTGTCTTGGAAGAAGCTTTCGAGAAGCGTAAGCAAGAAATAGCGTTGAAAGCAGCGAACGAAGCGGAGCAGAAGGAGAAGGAGAAAAAGCAAGAAGCAAAAGAAAAGGCAGTCAAGGCGGCCAATGAAGCAACTGCACGTGAGGCTAAGAAAAAAGAGGGAGCGAAAGCTGTCGGAAAGGCTCAGATGAAGTATCTGGTTGAAAGACCCTATACGCTCTTCCCAAAAGTGAGTGAAAATCGTCGGGGTAAGGCAGCCTACTGACAATAGAATAGGGTGAAGTGAATAAACCGTTCTCGCCTCAAGCTCACTCGATACTCAGTGTATTTGTTCCACAATACGGGGATGATCATGCACGAATTATGCAAGAGAGAGAAGAATTAATTATAGACGCTAATAACAAAGGCGAAGTTGATCGCCTGGACATGAATAGCCCTCCGAGCTTGAGTTCTCAGCGAAAGCAAGAACTCATCTGGGACACTAACGATGAAGACTACTATGTCAGTCCCTTCACAATTAACCCCTCGGGATCCATGGAATTTATTATGGACTCCGACGATAAAGACGAGTCCGATATTCCCGTCATGATCGGCATACCGAACTCAAGGAAAATCGCGAAGCCCAAGAGGCGCCTAAGGGACGGTCCGCGCTCTGCCCATTCTGATTCGTCCACGTTCTCGCCTCACACGTCGGCCTTAGATATTTCAACAAAGGACGCTGAGACCCCAGACCCCAACTTCGAGTTAAAAAGACTATTTACCTTCAGCCTGGATACTTACTTGTCGAACATTATGCCTTCTGCGACTACTGCGACCCATCTTGCGGAACCTAAAATGGAGGACCGGGCTGATGAGTCATTCGGAGATAACAGACAATCTATGAACCCGAAAAGAGAAATCAATGAAGTGATGGGAAATATGGCAGAAACCATCAAGCCTATGGAGCCTGGCTCTGGAAATTTCTATGGGGAATCGGAGAAGTTTGTGGGGTTTTGCCCGCAGCCAGCATCACGAACCGTATCGTGGAATTCAGCCGACTCGCTAGCATCGTCATGGTCAAACGAAAATAGCGCAATACAATATGAGGATCTCGTTCAGCAAACCTTCGATGCGATCCCTTCATCTTTTCACAGGCCTAATTCTAACGAGGCCGAATCTGGCCGCTTTTGGCAAGATCCAAATGGTTTCTCAATCGCCAACTCCGTTGCGACTGAAGCTCCGGAAGTTTATAACTCAGCGGGACCAATCATTCCGTTAGAGCCTATGAGCGACTTTCCGACACCTCGGAAGGATGCTACGGAGGAAGTCCCTGAAAACTCTGACGAACCAGAACTAGACTTTCTTTTGGATACGACTCCAACTCAAGCTCATGCTCAGACATCCGAAACTAGCGAAGTCGTTGTTCCTTCAATCGGTGCCTCTCCTGCTGTGGAGATCTTCACCAATGACGCTTCCGTCCGTCCCGTTTTCATTGATGACACTACTATAGAGAGTATTGTTACCAACGCTTCGCCCATCGAGGAAGACCCCAACCGTGCGGATATTACCATCCAGGAGGAACGTCCTACCCGCGATGATTTCACTGCCAAGAAACTCACACACAAGGTGGTTCTAGAGAACGCTTTCACCGGGTTTCCCCTAAGTGAAATTGCGTCCCTTGACGCCCCGATCAACGAAACTGTCATCAGCAAAGGTAATATTGAACCGTGGGAGAGTTTTGATCCAACTAATATACTCACTTTAGCAGAAGAGGAACCAGTTGAGATCATCCCGTCTACTACCTCCGCTGATGAATCCGGACAAGTTTCATCAGTTGGCAATTCTCTTGCACACATTACCTCCTTTTCTGAGCCAGAAGACGCTGTTGACCTTTCCGACGAGGTTGCTGGTACAAAAGAGCCTGTGGATGGGCCAGTCACATTCCGTGCTCCAACAACTTCACTTAGAATTTTGTGTCTTCCAAACAGCCTAGGTGATATTACCGCGGCGCAGTCAAAGGCATATGATGATTCGTACTTGCTGTCCATCCTGTCGGATGATGCTTCTAGCAGCGTTTCTCCCTCTAATATTGTGGATGAATCTCACACCGTTTTTGAGACCTTGGAGAGCACGGCAACTTTTGCCGACAAGCTAGCTGAATTCTGCGCCCCTACGACCCCTTTGGATATCTTGAGTCTCCAAAATTCTTCAGTGAATGTCACTGCGGGTCAATCTAAGGTTTTTGATGAGTTGTACTTGGCATCCATTTTATCCAGCGCTCTTGGCGGTGATTTTGCGGTCGCTAAAATGCGGCTAGGCCGAGTGGATACTACTCCAAAAGAGACGATTGATATGGAAGACGTTACCAAGGAACCGATTTCATCATATGATATTCTCTCTCCGCCAGAATTTCTGGATCTTCCTAGAGATTTTGCTACAACTTCTTTCGCTCAGGCCGACGACCCTGACAAGCCGGATCTTCTCGAAAGCAATACGGCGAATACTATTGGAGTAGAGAGGCCTACGGTTGAACAGGTTGAATTTTACCCGCCGTCAACTCCTTCTATGCCCCCGGTTCTCCCAATTAGCTCTTCTGAGGTCATTGCTACCATTGATAAGGCTTTCGATGAGGTTTACTTATCTTCTATTGTTTTGGGGGAAGATGTTGCCGATAACATCGATAGTGTTCCTATGAAACCTATCAACAACCAGAGCGGACCAGTTGGATTCCAGGCTCCAACAGCCCCGCTCGAAATCCTGAGTCTCCCTAATAGCCCTTCTGAAGCCATTGGCATCCAGGCTAAGATCTTTGATGAGATTTATCTGACTTCTATCCTCCCAAAGGCTGGTAGATTTGTTGCTGTAGTAATGCTTACCGAAAAGTTGGGTCTTGCGGACGTTCCTGGCGTTCAGTGTACTCAAGATCCCCAAGATGGACAAGCTCGAATCCATTCCACACTTGCTTCAGAGGTCTTGAGTCTCCCAAATCCTTCTACCGAAGCTGTCACTCCGCGGACTCCGGAAACCGAAAAACGGAATCTCGACATAGTGTTGGCAGATGAAAACCTAGACGAAGAGCACAACGTTGCAGTTGCAGAGCCCATAGCTGACTCTATGATAGATTCAGAAGAAGTTATGGAGTCTGTGGAGGAACCCGATGCACCCCAAGAATCCATTACTAAACCAGAGCATGCCACGCGCTCCAGTAGCGACCAGCCCAAGGAGGAACCTATTCAGGAACAGCCTATGACAAACTTTGTTCAAAACGAGCTGGCAGTCAAAACCCAAGATGATGAGTCCGAGCCGGAAGCTATCCAGGAGTCTATCCGAGCTCCATCAAGCAACGGTCGGTCTAGTACCACTCTATCATCCATCCTCCCCAACTTTACGGAGGAAGAGCAGTTGCAACTAGTACAAGACGACCTCGAGCATCAAGACCTACACACCTTCCTAGGTAACATCTCGCTGTACAACTTCCTGGATGCCCTAGACTGTGATGACCAAGGAAACACGACTAAAGAAGCCATCATGGAAGCCTTCATCGCGCTTGCGGAAGAAGATAGGACGCTGAATGAGGAGTTCTCATGCGTTCCAAAGCTGAGTAACTTTAGCATCGACGGGAATACAGACAAGTGCCGCGCTTTAAGACTCATCCAGGTCCGCACGCTCTTGGGCACGACTTCCCTGCGTAATTTCTTGAAGCTGATCGAATTTGATGAGAATGGAGGAACTACGGAGGGTAGTTTTGTGGAGGCGTTCCAACAGGCAGCATGGTTGGAGGAAGAGAGGGCGATGTCTTCGAAAGCGAGGGCTTCGGCGAAGCGGAGGGCTGTGAAGGTTGTTGCTGGTTTAAGCCCAGTGCGTAAAAATTAAGAAGATTGGTTGATTTCTAGAGGAGAAGAGTCGGACCTTAGGAGTTGAGTTATGGGCAATAAAGGGATGCAGCTTGGATGACGTAGAGTTCAAATAAGAGTGGGTAATGGTTGGAAGGGTTTTGTTTGGGACTGAAATAGGAATGAATGAGCACTAAGAAAGAAGCCAGGAAAAGGGTTAGAAAAGGAATGCGAAAAGAATTTTGGATTTTTGATCATGGTCTGGATTTGGTACTGCGTTCTGCTCATCCGTTGTTTTGTATTATAGTTCTAGAGATGTGCCTTCGTATGTTTCTTGATCTAACCCGACGGAGCTACCGCGCCTGATTAAATTTGGGAAGTGATTTGAACATGCTGCAATTCAACAGACCAAGCGAATCTATTGGAGAAGTTGAAACAGTTTGGAGGGTTGATGAGGACAAATGAGAGGTGCCGTGCGGGGACATTATAGTCATACGAGATCACGTGAGAGTTGGCACAATCCCTGTGTTTTTATTCGTTATGTTCAGGTATACGAGTCAGCGAAATCCACGATCTACGCACAGTACTTGGCTGCTCTTTGACTTGTTTGACCACTCCCTCAAGCATACCACACTGTAACTGCACTTCTGCTAGGCGTACGCTATCGCATAGTGCGCCTCTCGCCTGCTGATTGAGCCGACATACAAATTTGAAACTTAAGCTGTGAACTCGAGAGCTTACGACGCTAACATTATACTACCAGCTGCTAATTGATGGCCTGGCCTTCCAGTCCTGGAGCAAAATAATTTAGAGGCCTGCCTCTCTTTACTCCAGCCCGCCTACGCGTCCTCCGGTGGCCTTCCCAGCTCTTACCAGCTTCAACCATCTCCGTTCTTAGCTACGCGTCTATTCTCCACTTTCGTACGCCTCCTTCCCCACATGAAGGGTTGGTGCACCGTACCGTCACTTTCACTCTGGCCCCGGCATTTTCAAATTGCATAGCCAAGATGCTCTCATCCAGTTCAGCATCCCTTTTGTCCCAGCCTAACAAGAATGTAACCTTTCTGCTTGTCGCAACTTCTCCATTAACTCTCAATCGCAATGGCCTCGATTGTATTTCTAGCGCTGTTAGTAGCGACGTACTTGATCACAGTTGTATCAGGCACCCTCCACCATATGTTTGTGGAAACATTTGGCACTGCTGTTTTATATGGTCTAGAGTTTGATGACGTCGCATTGTCACTGCGGGTTTTGAGAAATAACACTGCTACTACGAGCCATTCGTGGATAGCGTTTGACGTAGGTTTATCTGAAAATTAACCTTTTCACTATTAGTAGAATCTTATACAAGCTAACAGCTAGATAACACACAAAAAGAAATCTATATGGAGTCGCAGGGAGCGCTCTGGCTAGCTACTTGGTTCTGAACGATACTACGCTCAAATTTGGCAATTCGGTCGAGACGGGTGGCAATTGTAAGGCACTTTGCTTTAGCAGTAATGCTAGGACGGTCGGCTTTGGCCTCTCAGAGTTTCAGAGTACCACATCTTCGTCCTAACAATCCTATAGGTTCAAATACGAAAAATATCTTCGTAATGGCCTCCCCAAAATCCCCGTACGCCGTTTACGGCACTACCTTTGGCGGGTCAGCATACTGCGGGACCGTAATGAGCGTCGCCCCGAACGGAACCCTATCCAATGTCGAGCAGGACTATGTTTACTCAACCTCTTCTGGTGTTCATGGCCTTGCCCTCAGCCCTGACCAGCGATTCCTATACTCGGCCGATGATTCTGGCAATGCCGTATGGACACACCGTGTCAACCAAACCACGGGGGCCTTAACTTATGTCGCGAAATTACCTGGCCCGGCTACAGGCGCCGATCCACGCCATGTGGCGGTGCACCCCAGCGGCAAGTACATGTATGTGGTGTTGGAGGGATCGAATGAGCTTGGTATATATGAGATTGATGTAGCGACGGGGATTCCTACATTTACCAACACTACATATCCACTGATACCTGAAGGTAGATTTTTCTGACCGTTTATTTATCTCTTGTTACTGCATCTTTCATGTCTACTCACGGCTTCGCACCGTTGTTTGACGGGTCTTCTTAGGCATATCAAACTCCGCATACTGGTCCGACGAAGTCGCTTTTGCGCTTAGCGGGACGTTCCTGTGGGCAACATCCCGCGCCCGCTCAACAAACAGTACCGGCTACATCAGCACCATATCTCTTTCACCAGATGGCGCACCTGTCAGACAGCTGCTCCTAGAGCCGACGGCGTCCGGCGGCGGGACGGCCAACTCCATCGCTCCAGCATTCTTTTCAGATGAGTGGGCCGCACTAACAGACAGCTCGGTGGGATTTGTACAAGTTTGGCGAGCCGCGGCGAATGGAAGCTCGGCAAAGGCGGTAGCGACCGTCCAGATTAATGACGGTGGGTGTTGTGCAAATGCTATTTGGTATGATTAAAAGCGGGAGGGTGAAAGAGGTAGCTTATTTATTAAGATACGATTACAGAGAGACATAAGCTTTATGCCACGAGATTTGAATTTGACACTTCTGTATCGAAACCATGGGACCAGCGTAGCTTTCCACTTTTTCTTTTCGCAAACCCCTTCACCACTTTTCAACCAGCTGCGCAGTCTTCATCGCGACGCCAGCTTTCTAATTCTGGCCAGAAAGCGGTGGGCCCTAGAAACTCAAAGAACGCGCGAACCGCAGCCCCTCAAACGTCGGAACCTGATACATACACACCTACCCACCATCCAACTCTCGTTCTAATGGATGGTTAAAGCTGGGCCTCCGCCGCGACGGCGCAAAACGCGTGCATGACCTCCTCGAACGTCGTGTTCCCGTCGCTGTCGCTGCGTAGCAGCTCCATGAACCGCTCCAAGACTGCCTCGATCTGCTCGTACAACGCGCGGTCGTAAATCCATGCCGCGATTTCGAAGGTGCGCTCCGCAAGCGTCAGCCGCGTGCGTTGGAAGCAATTGGCTGGGAGAAGGTTCAGGAATCGCTCCAGGCTGACGAAGCCGATGTGCGGCGTGTAAGGGTTGAAGGGGATGATGCGTAAGGTACTATGAGGGCGTTAGTGTAGTGATGGTGGAGAGAGGCGGGAGAGAGAAGGGGGTAGGGGCACGCACGATAGGTCTAGATGGGGATATCGGATTTTAGCTATGTTGAACTGTTCCGAGGAGAGACGTGGTAAGGGCTTCAGATTTTCATAGAATGCTTCATCGTCGCGCTCCGGGCTCGGGCTCCGGTTTCTTTGGCGCGTGGTTGAGTGGAGGAGGCTTGAGATTGTGATGGGCCGTTTTCCTGGCGATGGCGCTACGATTGGAGGGTTACCTAGTGTGGAGCGGGAGCGGATTAAAGAGTCCATTATCAGGGCGGAAAAGTGGAGGTTGAGCTTATAGGTAGACAAGAGGGACGATAGTTGCTGGGGCCGGTCGGGCGCGGGATACGGGCAGGTGTGGACGATCTTCTGGCATAGTAGAGTTGTAAGCTAGTTTATATATTTGAATGAAGGAGGGTTTGCGGAAACTGGCGCTCTGATTAAGACATACAGTTTGGCAAGCTTGTAAGCTTTCGGGTTTGTCTAAGAGTAGACTGGGACAATTGAAGTTAAAACCGAATTAGGAATCTAAGAAGCAGTTTAACAGAAGCCTATAGCTCGTCTAGAGCGCTAGATATATGAATAGTTGAATGACTGCAGGACATATAAAAGCAAGGCGTCCATAATCTTAAGAGTGAATGGCACAGCAAGGCAGACATGGGGGCCATCTTTGTGGATTCATGATAAACCTTAGCCACTACACCGTACAGCGACATTGTCCCGTAGGATTGCGAAGGTATTTCCTGAGGTTGTTAGATCTGAGACTGTCATTTGATATCATCACATGTGGGTGTCGGTGCCTGTTGCACTAAAGATCCGCTTCCGCTCGATTAACTGTAAGCGAAGTTATCTCAGTAAGCGACTCAGACGGCAAACAAGATAAATCTCACTAGTACTTAACTAG